>NDXB01019827.1:16877-128089 GCA_002631895.1 Agapornis roseicollis | reverse complement strand
GGACTTGAGGGTGGTGGCTGATGAGAACATGAACATGAGCCGACTGCAGTGTGTGCTTGCGGCCCAAAAAGCAACCATATCCTGGGCTGCATCAAAAGGAGCGTGACCAGCGGGTCAAAGAAGGTGATCCTGTCCCTCTACTCTGCTCTTATGAGACCTCACCTGGAGTATTGTGTGCAGTTCTGGTGTCCTCAACATAAAAAGGACATGGAGCTGTTGGAATAAGTCCAGAGGAGGGCCAGGAGGATGATCAGGGGACTGGAGCATCTCCCATACGGAAACAGGCTGGGAAATTTGGAGCTGTTCAGCCTGGGGAAGAGAAGGCTGTGTGGAGACCTCATAGCAGCCTTCCAGTATCTGAAGGGGGCCTATAGGGATGCTGGGGAGGGGCTCTTCATTAGGGTGTCCCTGCTTATGGCAGGAGGATTGGAACTAGATGATCTTAAGGTCCTTTCCAACCCTAACTATTCTATGATTCTATGACACTATGACTGCAGTGACAGGACAAGGGGTAACGGGTTCAAACTTAAACAGGGAAGTTTAGATTGGATATAAGGAAGAAATTCTTTCCTGTGATGGTGGTGAGGCACTGGAATGGGTTGCCCAGGGAGGTTGTGAGTGCTCCATCCCTGGCAGTGTTTAAGGCCAGGTTGGATGAGGCCTTGGGTGTCATGGTTTAGTGTGAGGTATCCCTGCTTATGGCAGGGGGGTTGGAACTAGATGATCTTGTGGTCCTTTCCAACCCTAACTATTCTATGATTCTATGACCTGAATGATCTCCTTCATACCTGCCAGTATTTAGTATGAGGGTGGCATACGTGGGATGCAGTTTGGAATCATAGTCTTGCTGTGTTGAGACCTACACACAATCACAGTATGATGGATAATAGTGAAATACAAAGGGAAAGGGGTGGAAGGATGCTGCTTTCTGTACTCCTGCCCTGGGTAACAGAAACGTGTTAATGCCAGAAACAAGTTGGAGTGGGGCAGGTCACCAATTATATCCTGAGTAGAAGAAAGAGCTACACTTCATAGATTCATAGAATCAACTAGATTGGAAATGACCTTTAAGATCACCAAATCCAACCATTACCTCAGGACTGCCAAGTCCACCACTGAATGTATCATTGATGGCCTCATCTACATGGTTTGCAAACACTTCCAGGGTCTGTGATTCTGTCAATGCCCTGGCAGCCTGTTCCAATGCCTGATCACCTTCCCTGTGGAGAAATTTTTCCCACTCTCCAATCTAAACCTCCTCTGGTGCAGCTTGAGGCCGTTACCTCTTATCCTATAGCTTGCTACTTGGGTGCTTGCATGCATGTTTGATCTTGTATATATAGATCCATGTGTATATACATGGATTATGTATGTATTTACCACTCCACAATGACTTCATTCCAAGGTAATTCCTTCTTCAGTTATGAATGCTGAAGATGTGATGTGAATTAATCAACCAGTTTGTGAATTAGTAAACCAGTTTGGAACTATAGGATGATGTCTATGAAATATTTTAATAGCCCTAAAATGTTGTGACAGCTGTTTTACAGGAAAGCGGTGATCCCATACCCAGTGAACTTACTTTAACTGTAGATTTTAAGTAAAAAATCAGAGAAACAGAACAGTGTAGCTAGGGGGGAGCTGAAATATTTTCCCAGAAGTTAATAGGGTAGTAACTGTTACTGGCTTGCTGCTTGTTTGCAGTGCAGAAAAAAAACCCTTGCTAAGTATGTGTAACAACTGCTTAGGCTAGAATTAGAGTGATGTTTAAAGATCATGAGACATACCAAAGTACAAACTTAACAACAAATAACAGAAAATGTTTTGAATTAAATACTGGCACAAGACATGCTGAGTAGATTAGGCAGAATATTAAAAAGGGCTATGAATGCTGTGAGAGAAGGCTAGGAATGGAAATAGGATTCTGGTTCGATCTGGTGAAGTGACAGCAAATCTGAGGATGTGAATGGGGACTGTGTGCAAAGGTCATTTTGGTTTAGAGGTATCATGAAAGGATGAGGCATGTGGCACACTCAATGAACAGCAAACCCAAGAATTTTTAGCTTCTCTTAAAATGGGAGATTTTTAAATAATGCATAAAAGAAACAAAAAGACCTGTATTAACTTCAACATCTCACTGCAATGGTTGCATCTCCATGGGAAATCAGGCTTCTGTAGTAGTGGATTTAAACCCATTTCCAGTAGTTTTACACGACAAAGTTATAACCTTATTCTGGTGCCAAAAGCAGTCCATAACAGAATCAAGGTTATCTCATGATTTCTGCATTAGAGTTTCTTCTCAGATTTCTCTTTAGTGACAACACCAGCCTTGATGTACATCCCCCCAGTGTCAACAGAGAGCGAGACCCAAGGTCGTGTGGAATGTGAACCACGCTGCGGTGGCACAGGTATAAAAACACTGCCCCGGCTGAGGCCACGTAGCTCTGTTGTCCTCTTCTAGATCGAACCGGGGGAAGCAAGGGTGCCAATGACAAGAGGCAGAAAGAGCAGCTGGAGACCAGGTTGCCCCATCGTTATTAGACCTACACCACTGATCCAAGTCACGGCACGGGGAACCGATCTGTCCTAGTCTTAACCTCATGCACACGGCTTCAGCCGTGGCATGTGTTCTACCACACCGGCTGCTCCCCTCCCGTTCCCTCCGCCGCACAAGGCCGTCACTGGCCGGGCAACCAACCAGCCCACCCTGCTCTCAAGCGCTCCCGGCCAGCGCTGCCGGTCCTGCTCAGCCAGCAGCCTCATCCCTACAGCCGTGACGGAAACGACAAAACCATCGCCCAGCAGCTGCAGTCAATAGCACCTCAGCCTCTCCCAGGGCAAGGGCCACAGTTTCCCTGGCCGTCGGCGGCGCGGAGCATGCCGGGACTTGTTGTCCTCGTTGGCAAGAGTGCCCGCCTGCTCCGGCCGCTGGTGAGGGAGGTGAACTGCAGCTCCCGGCATGCACTGCGCGCAGCGGGTGTCACCGCTGCGAGTCCTGCCCCGTTCCCCGGCTGCCGCTCCTCACGGCGGGTCGTGAAGCGGTGGGAGGAGACAGGGCAGGTGTCACCGCCCCGCCGGCGCGGCCGGGGGCCTCTCAGCCACCCTCGCTGTTTCGGTTGGGCCGCGGAGCCGCCCGCTCCCTTCTCCGGGAGGCGATGAGAGGCGGGGTCGCCTTCTCGTAGCCGCCGGCGGGTCTGTGCCCTCCCCTCAACCCTGCGGCTTGACCTGGCGAGGGGCCGGCCGTCCCTGGCGGCCCTCACGCAGGGCTGAGCGGGCCCTGACGGCCGCCGGTGGTGGTCGGCCCAGCCCGGGTGAGCGGCTGCCGCAGCAGGGAGGCATCTTCGAGGAGGATCCCCCGGTGTCGGCGGAGAGGGGGCCGGCGCTATGTGGCAGAGCATCGGGCTGACCTTGCTGGTGATTGTGGCCACCCTAGCCTGCGTGCTGCTCTTCATGCTGTGCGGTGAGTTCCGCCCGCTCCCCTCGGCGGCGGGGGGCGAGGAAGAGCGGGAGGGCTGGCCTGGCTCTGGTGTACAGTGCTTTTGTTCCCCACCTTCTCCCCCCCCCCCAGCCTTGTCAAATCTCTGGTGGTTCCTCTTTGCTTAGATTGACTGGAGGAAATGAAAGGGCACCGTGCCCCGGGGTGCGCGGGACCGCGGGTGGTTTGCAGCGCCCCCATCTCCTTGTTTCCAAATAATTTTGAGCCTTGAAATGCCTCCAGAGTTTAATTCGGTCATTAATTTGAAGCTGATAGCTTTTTGGTTTATGTAAACGGACTACTGAGCAGTCACTCCTTGCAGCTTGTACATATGTCTGACATGCCTGTGAATGGAAGAAGTAAACTTCCTGCTGGTACCCTTCAGCTTCTGATGTCTGTCTGCTAGAATAGAATAGAATAGAATAGAGAGCAGCTCTCAGGAGTTGTGTTGTTCTTTTTTTCTTACGTGAATCCAAAACTTGTGTGTATCTCTATGCATAGGTACGTATATATGTCTAAAGAAGGGTTATTTAAATGGAAGGCAAAATTTGTATGTTGAGAGGTCTTGGAAGGAATCAGCAGAGTAGTGTATGGGGTGTTTGGATCAATATGCTGGATTTTTTAACATACTCCAAACCCACTAGGATCCAAACTGTGCCATAGCTTATGGTGAAATGCCTGTGAGATAAAAAGCAAATGCCAGGTGGATTGTAGTGATTATTGAAAACCAAGGGAGTAAAGCGGAGTTAGCTGACCTCTAAAATTTAAAATGTGTTGTTAATTGTGGTCAGAATAGCAAAACATTGTGAAAAGATTTTGCAGTATCAGAGGCAAAATGGGAGGTGAAACATGGTATTAGCATGAATGGACTAATGCACATTAAAAGTGCGAAATATATGCCCTCATAATTTGTATGGGGGAATATAATGGCTTCAATCTGAGCTCTTAGTATCCCAAAGAAAGGATTAGCTGCAGTATTTACAAGTACTTCTCCAAAATACTTTTCAGTGCTTTGTAGCAAGCAAATAGGCAAATCAAATAGTACAAGTTTAAAGCAGAAAATTGCTACAGGAATGTACCACATGTCTGTGTCTCAAACAGTGCATTTTCTTGTTAGAATTTATTACCTTATTAAAAAAAATAGGCCTAGTTTCTTTTTAAAAAGATAGGATTTTAAGCCTAAATGATTCTGTGATCACATAGCTCTCACCATAAAATGATTTCTGCATGGAGAAGCTGTAAGCAGGTTAGGTTTGTCTAGCCTGGAAAACAGATGACTGGAGGAAAGGTAATGCTTATAGATCTGAGAAAAATTAAAAGGCTGAACTGGAAATGGTTGTGCAACTCCATCATTACAGAGGAATCAGAGTATATGAAGTTAAATGATCAAGCAACATGCTTAAACAAAGTTTCCTTTTACACAAGTGGGAAATAAATTGCAAGCTCATTAACAAAGAATATTTTGGTTTCTGAAACTTCTGTCATTTAAAGTTCGTAGAAGAGGGATCCATATCTTTAATCTATAGAATGAATACTCAGGTAAGGAAGCTTCTGAAATCTAGATAACTGGGCCTGCAAGGCGGTATGAGGGTATATTTCCCTGGTCTTGTGCTCTTTCCTGTGTGTCCTGTACTGTCCATTGTTACAGAGCAAATGGTTACCCAAGTGGCTATTTATTAAAGTTTCTGTATTGCTCATTAGATTTGTCTGGCCACTTTTCCTCTTTTATGAAATGAAAGGTGGTTCTTGCTACTTGATAGTTAGCTTATGTTTTTTAGGGTTTTTATGCTTTCAGACTGTGCATGTGAGATCTTTGCTTACTCTGTTGCTGAAAGTTTAAAATGATTTTGCTACATGTTGTTCAAAGCTGGAAATGAGGATAATTTCTTCCAGGCCTTTCCTCTTTTGTCTGTATGTGACAAGTAAATTGAAATGCTAGGATTCTTTAACTTTGTCTGCTAACCTAAACATCTCTCTAATGCTTTCTTGCTTAAAAAGGGAAAAAGTAACTAGTAAATGTCTTTTTAAAGGGTTTATAAATACTTACCAATTTAAAGATCCATGTTGTACATTCAGCTTGGATTCTATGAATACTTTGTTTTGAATCCTTCATTGTGTTTTACTTTCAACAACATCAGAGCTTGTAAAAAGGTTGCTAAAAATCCCCTAAGATTTCAAAAGTGCTGAGCATAGGAAGCTGACATGGTCATTGTTTTTTTTTGTGAGGATTAGAAGTGACTCAGTAGGATTTGATAATGACTTAAAGTATCGGTAATTACTTTTTCCACATACAACATTTATTAATGTTGGTACATATCTAGTTCTTGTGCCATTATTATTAATAGAAAATATTCAAGGAAAACAGTGTCAAGACTACTACTAGGAAAAAATGAGTACAAGCTGCTTCCAATTCAGCTGTTTATCTGTACCAGCAATAGACAGTTTCTTATCCACCTGCTTACCTGCTGTCTTCTATTCTTTACAGCCTGTTAGACTCCTAGGGAGATTGAGTGCTGGTACAACAGGATATGAATAAATGTCAGCCAGTGAGACATACAAATTAAAGGACAAACCTGACACAAGAATGGCTGGGTATAATCCTGAGTAAGCTTGATCTGATGATAAGAATGTTTTACAGCCATGTGATGAGAGTCATCGAAACAGTCTCTTCAAAAGACTTACAAAATCAAAAGCTGTAAACATAAATTTTGCATTGCTTTTAAAAGGACTTGTGCTGTGAATGCTTGCAGAGAACAGTAGACTTAAATACCCAGGAGGTGGCCTATGATCACATGGATTTCTGCTGCTTATCACATACGATGTGATAAGTGCGATCAAAACTTAAATAATGGGGGAAAAAAACCCTTCATTTTATCATTTTTCTCAAATGAGGAGACAAAAGTCAAAGCACAAACGACCAGAACTTATTTGGACCTGTATTTCAGCCATGTGAAAAGCAAAGGTTTATGCCCAAATTGGGCATTTATGCCTATAATAAAGAACTTTGAATAAATGACCTGATTTTCTTTCAAACATTTCTGGTTGCTTCTAACAGCTACTTTCAATGTTAATGTGAATTTGTTTGGAAGGCATACAGCTAGCAGCATCTCTATTTGTAAACTGATCACATCTGACATAGAAACCATTGAGGGACTGTAAACACCATATTTTTTTTTTATTTTTTTTTTTCAGTTTCTCTGTTAAAAGTGGAACTAAAGTTAACTTGATGCCACTTTTTAATTCCTTTTTCTGATTTCCTTTCTCTGGCGTCACTCTGGTAGTCTCTTGCTACCTCTGTTCCTCTGCAAATGGAACTCATGCATAGTCAAGGACAAGGTAAACACCAGCCAAGATGAACTGAAGTACTGCTTACCTCTGTGTATTTGTTTTGTTTTCCCAGTGTAGTAATGCATAGAGCCATATGAAATTGCGGAAGTGCCTTCAGTGGAACAGATGGAAGCATTCATCTCATTTGGCAAGAGAGGCTAATGAGATGTGGTTTGAGGGACGTGGCCTTAAAACAAAAAGCATGTAACTCATAAAATGCTGAGACAAATATGTGGTTTGTTTCTCAAGTCTGAATTCAGTTGCAGATAGGAAAATATCTGAGTCCTGGATTCTACCTGAGTAATGCTTTGCTTAAACAGTTTTGTAACTATCTTGAATGAGTGAACTTTGTAAACTACTTCAAAAGATGAGGAAAGTCATGCTTGATTAGACCAGCAGTAAAAAGACAGTACCCTTTAATTTGAAGTAGAGTTTTGAAATTACAGATGGGAGATCAGAAGAGAGCTGAGTTTACTTGCAGTCAGTCAGGAAGCAACACTTAGTAGAGTCTTGCATTAAATGGGACTAGGTTTAAGGAGCTGTGCAGAACCAGGCACTCACCATGTTTCTGATGCCTTCTGTTACTTCAGAGTAGTTGATGCTTCCTTCAGTCTGATTGTCTCCATAGCAAAGCTTTCCACTAGGGCAGTGTATTACCTACATCTTAAAAATGGCACAGCATCAAAGTGACTTGTCTGTGGTCACAGAAGACATCTGACAGTCCTCAGAGTAGAGCCCTGTTCTCTCAAATCTCAGGTTAGCATCTGGAGCACTGTGCTCCTTTTTTAAAGCTATAGCTGCTTAAGATTTTCTGTGATGGACACTTCATTTGAATAAAGGCAACATTCACCTTGGTGATAGCCTAGTTCCAAATTAGTCCTCATGTGCTAAGAGTAATAACATCCTATTTTCAAATCAGCAGAGACACAGAGGTAAAACGATCTTGTGAAACTGCACAGAAAGTCCATAGCAGGGTCAGAAATAGAATCAGATTTTCAGACTCTGTCTTGTGCCATTACTGCATCACCTTCCTTCCTTTCTTGGTTTAATTTGTATTTCACAGAAGAAAAATCAGGTTGTTTTACCCCAGCATTTCATATTAGCTCTGGGGTTTTTGTTTTGTTTGCTTTTCCTTATTCAAATTGAAAATGTGTTCCAATAAAGAAAACCATCCGTTAGCTTTTGCATACGAGACAGTAAAGTGAGTGGAATACATGGACCTGAGACTTGTACCCCTCACTGTATGAGGTGGATTAAGGCAGTTAGATCACTTTGCTTCTTTCCCTTTTACAGAGAACTAGGAGCCGGCAGTAAGTAACAGAAAAGGTAGCTTTTATGAAGTATAGTCAAATCATAAAATGTTTTTAACATCCTGATACTGCATAGATGTTACGTACATCTATGTATGAGTCAGTGAAAGAGGCTTTGACTCATGGTCCCATCTTCACAAACATATCGCAACATGATTTTATAAGAGGGGTTGACATACTGATGGAATAATGCCAAATGTGGCTTAAATGTCTTGGGATGGCACCTGGCAGTGGTATTTTAAGTGACAGAGTGGCTCTCAGCTTTTAGTGAGTGCTAAACTCTGCAAGGCTGGGAGCTGCTATTTTTTTAAATGTGAAATACTGTCTGTCACAGACAGGAATTCATGACTTGCTCCTGATTCAAGTATCTGTTACACCTAGAGCTGGAGCCCTTTCTTTAAATTGCTGTGTTGTACTGTGGGGTCTGGCTTGCCTCTTTGAGTAGCAGTGTCTTTCACCAGTTAATGTAGGAATATTGTATGTTATAGTCTGCATGTTACCACTGCTTGTTTGCTGAAGCTGTATTGTGGGTGTGCTGTTCAACTTCCACTGGTTCGATCAAGGAAAGGATGCTTTGAAAAGGTAAATCAAATGGCTAAAGAAAATACAGCAAACACCAGAAGGCTGGTTCAATTCAAATATTTTGTGTGTGGTGAAGTTAAACCATTAGGACTTCTTGGAGAGCAGCTTATCTGAACAAAGTGGAAGCTTTTGAGATGCAAACCAGGGTCAGTTACCTGTTCAGGAAGAGCTGTACAGCAAAAGACCTGTAAAGCTAAACTGAGCTGTATACAGAAAAGACTGTGGAAATGCCCATTTTCATTTGGGTTGGTTTTTTNGTGGAAGCTTTTGAGATGCAAACCAGGGTCAGTTACCTGTTCAGGAAGAGCTGTACAGCAAAAGACCTGTAAAGCTAAACTGAGCTGTATACAGAAAAGACTGTGGAAATGCCCATTTTCATTTGGGTTTTTTTTTTTTTTTTTTGGTGTCTTTCAAATTTCTTAACAATAATTATTTTAAGTACACAATTATGTAAGTTATGGGTCTTCAGTATGGCATGATGTTGAGTGTTACCCTTTTGCAGTGTTCTTAAGAGGCTGAGAAATTAATGGAAAATGCAGTCTTCTGATTCAGAAGAAACTATGTACTGTGAATCTGCCTCCAGGCTAGGCTTTATGTGTGGTTTTGTTTAGTGGTGTATTTAGCTGATACTGATGCTGGAGAGAGTTTCTCTTACCCAGAATAACTTGTTCTTTCGTAGTCTGGTTATTTCCAAGGAAATTCTTACTTGCTTAGTAACAGTGAGGCGACAGGGAATCTCAGCTGAAGAGGTAGTCTTAGCTTGATTCAGACAAGTGTATTTGTTTGGGGTATTTTTTTCTTAACTTTCCATCCAAGCTGGCACTGTAACTAGAGCAAGTGAAAAAAAGAAGTCTTTCTACTTTGATTACTTTATACCCAAATGTCTCTGCTACAGGCTGGGAAATCTTGTGAAGTTTTGAAACTCTTAATTTTCAAGCCTGGTTGCCCTCCTGCTATTATCATTGGCTAAGCCTATTGTAATTTTCTTTTTAAGGCACTGCATTGTGGTTCATTTCACCTGGCTGTTATCGTTGGTGTGGCGGTTTGCCAGCTGTAACCAGTCATGTTGGCTGATTATTTATACTGTCTTGTTTGTAGTCTTGAGCTAGAATGCTTTTTAAGTCTGTTTGTGGCACTGGGTATTTTGGGTATGCAAACATGGAAAAAAAATAATGCTGCTTTTCTTAAGAGCGTCTGTGAATGAACTGTGACATTCTTTAGCATTTCTCCCCTCACAGTAGTAATTCTGTGTGTTCAGTGGCCTTTTTGCAGTGATAAAAGAAGTATGTGGTCTTCTCTAACCTAAGCTAAAATACCTCCCTTAATGGGGTATTTATTTGTGCAAAATATATTCAAGTCATGCTTCTGTGGAGTGCTCTTTTGGGAAGGCCCTGAATATTTTTCGCTCATTCTCCCTCCTCTGTGGTGTTCTCTGCAAGTGATGTGCCTGTTTCATAGTAATTGACTTTGCAGGTGGTTTTAATTAGGATTTTAAACAATCAAATAAAAACATGACCCCAACAAAATAATTCGTGGCTGGCAGTCATCCCCCTGTATGCTTAAGTGGATTTAGTAGAATGTGTCACATGCTTTTCATGCACTTCTGAGTCTAGTGTCTCAAATTTTGCATCTGTCAACAAATTGGTGAGTTAGAGATATTTTTAAATGCGTTGTAATACACGGCATAGGTTTCACTTTTTTGCAAGAGTCCTATGTTCACTTGAACTATTTTATGCGTTTTCTTTCCCATATGAACTATCATGGCTTTTGGAAATGTGATTACTTTTAAGGATACTTAGATCCATGAGAAGAATGAATTGGGTTATGGTCCTCAAAACGCAGAAAGCATTGAAGATCACAGAGATCTGAAATGACTCTCAGTGGAAGCAACTTTCAGAGTTGCAACTTCAATTTTTACATCTAGATCTGAAAGAAAAAAAGATGCCAAACCCAGGCATCTGCCATTGAGGCTTTTTCTAGGTGCAGGGGGCTTTAATGCATTTATGGGACATCAGATTCAATTTGTTCACAACTCATAAAGGTTTAGGTGTTAATGGAAAAAGGAATACTTGGTAAGCATTAAAGATTGTCATGTAAAAGCTTTCCTCCAACTTTCCTCAGAAGCAGTTAAGTTGCAGAACTAAAAAGTCTGCAGGATGTGAAAACCATTCCAGAAGGGAGCGGAAGGGTGGGATCTTGTTTCTTCCTAAGCAGTGGCTTGCTTGAATTGGCATGATTGATTGCAGAAGAGGAAGACAAGTAGTAGTGCTGTGATTACAGAGATGCCACTTACTAGTCTTTTGTCCCCTTTCCTAGCACATCTGTGTTGTCCACACTTAGAAATCTGTTTCTGCTGACAGATGTGTAATTGGGAGGATGGGTTTCCCCAGCTCTGTGAAGCAGGACTCTTACTATTTCCATCTGTAGACAGAAGTCTGCTTGACAACGAAGGGCACCTAGTAATAGGGTTAAGGAGAGATAGAAAGACCATCTGAACTCTGTGCAAAACAGGTAGGTTATGGGATTGCAAATGATGCTTAGATAGCATCTGTTTTCAAGTAACTTAAATTTTATTCTACTTAACTCTGTATTTTACAGAGAAGTTACATTCCTGTTCTATAGATTGTGAAACTTGACAGGTTGACCAGAGGGAAAGGGATAACACTAATTCTCTGCTGGATAAAATTCCAGTCTCTCTTGATGTAAATGCTTAGATAAGGGAGAGACCTTTTAAAAGGAAGATTTTGGTTTACGTTTAGATATTATTTGTATCTGCTTTTTAAAGTTTCTTGGCTACCTGCTATATGAGAGAAGAGGAGCTGGATCTTAAACTATTTTTTCAAGAGAGATTTCAGCAGCACGACTATCCCAAACCTTTATTTGGGACCTAGAGTATTCTAGTGGTGGAGCAGAACGTAAATTTACCAGAGAATGTTTATTTAATGGGATTTGGACATGGTGAGGGAGCACCTTGAATTGGGGGTGTGTGACTTTTTAGCAAACATAAGGAAGACGTTGTGCATTTCAAAATAGGATTTATTATAAAACTTGGTATTAATTTCAAGATCTCTCAAAGTGTGCTTAATAGTGCTTATGTAATTCAGCTTTAAAAATGTGATTTTTGGAACAATGTGTTTGCTGAGGGTACGAATTCTAGTGCTACCTTTTTATGCTGTCTGTGTAATAATCCTGAGTCCTTGTTTTAGGTGTAACCATAGAAGTTGCTTTTCTCCTGACAGTTCTTTATCTGTGCAGTCATGATCACCCACCTACTGCTTGCTTTGGCAGTTCAGTATGTCCAGAGCTTAAATGTTTTGCTGCTGGATGAGGATAAACTTTATCAAATTGAATTGGTATTTACAGGACTGTAGAAGGGGTTTCGTGGGAGAGGTTTGGGGGTTGATACTTGGCCATTAGAGAATGGGAGCTGATAAAAATGTTTTTCTCATTTTTCTGGTGTAGTTTGACTGAAAGCTGACTGTCAGTTTCTAAGGAGTAACTGAGCATTGCCTCTCTTCTTTCTCCTGCAGGCTGGTACGTTGTCTGGCAATTGTTTTTGTCCAAGTTCAAATTCCTGAGAGAATTAATAGGTGATACAGGGTCTCAGCAGGGAGACACTGAGCCTTCAGAGACTGAAGCTGACCAGGAGACTCCACCTTCACCTCTGAGAAGCAGACAGAAGTCTGCTCGGCAACGAAGGGCACCTACGGAAGACACAACCTAAAGTACTCTGTTGAACTTCTGACTAATTATGAATGATTAAGCACCTCTGCACTGTGTTATTCAGTGGTTTGATCTTACTGAAAAGCTGACTTAAGAGGTAGTGTTAATACCTGTGGACCTTTACTTTTGAACTACCAATGTAAGCTACTTCGGCAGAGATTCAGGGAGGGCTTCAGCAGCAAGTCATAGAACACTGAAAAAAAGGAGGGGTGGAGAGAAACCTCCATCAAAAAATGCTGAACTGCTGTAGTTCCTGTCTCTGCATGCAGGTTAGAAACAGGTCCTGGACCATAGGCTTAGCCTTTGCATTAGTCTGAGCATAGTAAGCATTTCAGAGTTGAAATGGTTTCTAAATTATTTTTTTCTTTACAGCACTGTAACTACATATAGTGAAATTGAGTTTTATTTCCTTAGCTATATATGAATATATATTTTTTTCTTCAACCTTGAGAATGCATGTGAATTTGAAAAACAGTTGAAAGGATATCCTGCTTTAGAAAGTATTCTGAAGTGAGGTTTTAATTATGTTCTTATATAAAAAGTGTAAATGAAATATGAAAAATCAATATTAGATGCATATGGTTTGGAGGTTTTTATTATCTCCCTTTTAAAAAGAAAGGAATCAGGTGGTAAGACCTGTTTTCTTGGTTTTGGCATAAGAAGGGTAACAGGTTAAACAGTCTTGCTAGGTCTGTTTTTCCTGAACCTATTACTCTGAGTCCAACTTACGTTGGAGAGGGGAAGGTGCCTAGGTTATGTACTCACTACATAGTATTCTGAAGTATCAACTTTGGGCTTTGAATACTAAGCACTTCTCTAGTTCACTTTGTACACCTTTGCATCAGGTACATGGTACCTGACATAACTTCTTTCCTGGAACCAGTTAAGGCATTCTGACCAGTTTGGTAGACATCACTGTAGCACTTTGATAGTGTTATAGGAATGAATTTGGTACCTCAGGTTTGGGGGAGGACTTACTGATTTATTTTTTTTACTGGTAGTAAGCAGTTGCTCCTGTTTCTTTGAGAATGAGTTATATGGCTATTTTGACGTTGCACTTCAGAACGAACAGCTTCACTTCTGTCTGTCTAGCAGCTCTGAAGACTGACGTGTGAGATCTTTGGGAAGAGAAGGAACATGCATGTACCACCTCTGGTGGGTGTGTGTGTGTGAGAGAGAACTACCAATAGGTCTTGTCATGAACAGATCCAGTTTTCTCTTAAAGCTTGGGTATGTGGTAGTGTCTGCATCATTGCTCCCTGTATCAAAACTTAAACAGGACTGCAAAATTGGTCTTGTACTTCCAGCTGTTAAGAAGTTTAAACGTATTACTTACAAACTGGTGGTTTGGTTTAGTTATATGGCTAAAAGCAGCAACATTTAGCTTTTCATCAAGTAGGCCTACATCTGGGAAAAGAGCACTCTTTTAGTGCCTTTACATTTCGTGAATACTGTTCAAAAGCTAATGAGAGCATTCACTTTATGAAATGATTTGGATGTTTCAGTATTAAAATATGTAAGATCAACCCTGACCTTCCTCTGGAGCCTGAAAGTCTACTTTGTTTACTAGCATGTGCATACAAGCATGCTTTGTGTTACAGGGTTACATTTTCAAGCATGATTAGGCAGTGCTATGCACATATCCTTGAAACACATATAGAAGTATTGATAGTCTTCTTCCTCTATCTGGTCTGCTGGCAAGGGAATGCCTAATGATGCTGCCTGTATTTTTAATTAGTAAAATCGATTAGTAAAATTTAATGAGTAAAAATGAGCAAAAGCAATCGGATTCTATTTCCAGCTGCTTCCAGTCACTTGCCTTGCACAACTTAATGTCACAATATTCTTGCATCTGTACGTCTTGTCACATGATGAGACTTCCAGTTAAGCAGTGCTAACCAATTGCAGGTACATTTTCTTAAGAAACATCTTTAGCATCTTTGTCTTGGGCTTTGCTAATATAGGCTTGCGAATAAAAGATAGTTTTTTGTGCTGATGTGTAGGGTATTGACACTCCACTGCACTTCACTTCTACCTAGAGTTTAGTGCACAGAAGATGGGAAAAGACTGGTTCGCACGTGTAGTATCCCCAGCTGGGATGTAAGTAAAGGTTAACTCAGTCTCTGCTTCTAGTAGCTGTGAAGAAATGTGAAGTTACAGCAATATACATCCCTAGTCAGGGTAGCTGTAAAGGCGCAGGAATCTTGACTCTGGAGCATGACAATGAAGGAAAAATCCATGCAGGTTTGACTGCTGACATTGATCAAATATGCAATAAGATGGATGTGGAACGTGTGGGTAGCTCATCTGCTCTAGCCAAACAACTCCCTGCTCCCTTCCTTGCTGTATGTAGATGTACAGTTCACTCCCCAAAGTTATTTTTAGTCTCTTTTTTTCTTTTTTCTTTTTTTTTTTTGTTAAACAGCTAATGCTGGGTTTTTTTAACCTTGCTGTGACATAGCTGCCAATGACGCTGTCTGCCTAGTTATAACTTTATAATGATCCTGTTAGTATCAGGCGAAAGGTTTATATTGTGTGGTTTGGAGGAATTTTGCAATGCTGATGTCTTCTGTCAATGCATATTTTTTCCTGAAGGAGTCTGTAGTCAAATCTCTGTACAGGGCACTTCATATGCAAACCTGTAAAAGCAAAGCTGTGTATGAAAGCTTACTTGTGATAAGACCTGGGTTCTGATTGCTGGCAGTCCAGTATACTCATGTCTTTGAATCAATTTTTTACCACTGTACTTCTGAAATGTTACTCGTAGGTAAGCACTTAAGTTTGAATTGACCCATTCAAGTCTGAAACCTGATGAAGGCAACAGATTACACAGTTGGTCTTGTTTTGTTTAGTAGGTTCTAGTTTAAAAACTGTTTATTGCCTTATTGTTGCAGCCATTCTCTTGAATGTATTTTGTGTTCTTATTTTAAATACAGTCATATCACCTTTGTTGCAGGGGCTGTGTAACTTTGAATAAGCAGTAATTACTTACGTTGTATGTGACAGTGCTGCACTTGTGAGCAACTTGCTGCTTAATATCAGGTTTTACACTGAACTAGACCTGTGTATGTACTTTTCTTTCATCTGCAAATGGTTGGCACAAAGAATGTGTTCAACGTGGTCGTTTGCTTCTTCAGTGTTACGATACTGTACCTAAAGCTTCTGTGGTTGTCTGTTTTCATCGTTAACTGTTCTTTTAACTGACTGCACAGATGAAAAATAAAGTAACCAGACTTGATACGAATATTTTGAGTGGTTTTCTGACTTCTTTTTAAGTGGGGAAGACTTCTTGGAGTAAGCCTGTAGAGTAAGACTTCTTGTTTGAGCATGTAACGCTACAAGAGACTTGTCAACATTCTAGCTGGTGTAATACCTACAGATTACTTCATTACAAAGGGTGGGTTAGCGACTCTTCTAGAGCAGTTATTATTACAAGTGTGTATTCTGCCTTATCCTTGAAGGTTGTCACTCATTGTGTTTGTGTTGTGCTAGCTCCCTCTGCTAGCACAGTTTGTGTGTGCTGCCACAGGGATTCATCCTGAATGCTGACAGTGTCCTTGAACTCGAAAGGGTAAGAAGAAGGTATTCTGTACAAGGGAGCTGTGGCCTGTGAGTCCCTGGGGCTGTGTGCTGCACAATTCCTGCAGCTGGCTTCCACCCCCACCCCACTGAAACTTCAGTCTTCTATGCAGATGACTGCAGAGCTTGCAAGTAAGAACGTACATGTAACCTGTGTCCTCAGAACCACCGCAGAGGAGGGTAGCTTACTGTAAGTCACATCAATTTCCTCTGTGCTAGAGTATTTTAACATCTTGTGTGGGGAGCTTCCTCTTAACAAATATGTATGTGTTCACAAATAACACCAGCTCTGGCTTGAACTACTGGGGCTGCGTGACGGGTTTTTATTTCAGTCAGTCTTGAACTTTCTAGCACAGTGCCCTGCTGCTTATTTAAGGACCTAATCAGGAGCCTTCTGTTGCTCTGAGAACTTCCTGCTCATTTTGAGTTAATCACAGTTCCTGTGTTTCAAATCAGCCCTTCCGTGCAAGCTGATCATCTGTTAGCTTTGTCCTGCTTAAACGTGTCAGGCAACATCAGAATGTGTCAGAATACATCTCTTGCAAACCATTCATTTCCAACATGAGTGGTTTTGGCTTTTGATAACGTAAAGAGTTGCTACCCTCAAGTTCGTGAAACACTGCTTTGAGAATGTTCTAGAGGACACAGGAGATGCCACCTAGGGGTCTGAGCAGTTGTGAGAGGGCTGAGCTTGGTGCTGCAAGGCAGAAATGGGTGGCTGTTAGCTCAGGCACACCAGGTCTGCAGCATTGATAGTGTTTTCCAATGCTGAAAGCCCCTGAAGCCATCTTGCTGTTGTGGCTGGACAGCACCACATCTGTGATGAGTTCTCACCCTGGCACAGCCTCACCTTTGTCTTTTCAGGAACAGGGCTGGTCTGATTGACCTCTGCTGCCGGTGGGGTGGAGGCACCTTCACAAACATCCAGCACAGGTGGAAAAATGCTCCTCTGTTGTGGCTTAAACCCAGCCATGCAGCTCATTCACTCACTCAACCCCCCTTTCTTGCCCTCCCCTGCTTCCAGAGGGATGGGGAGGAGAATGAAAAGAATGCAACTCCCACAGGTTGAGATAAGAACAGTTTAGTAACTAAGGTATAACACAAATCACTGCTGCTACCACCAATAATAATAATGATAAAGGAAATAACAAGGGAAAAGAATACAGCATCTCACCAACCACCAACAGATAACTCGCGACACCCCAACCCAACCGAGCTGACCGAATACTTCTTCCAACCCCCAGAGAGAACTAGCTCTTCCGGATAACTCCCAGTTACATCCTGGGCATGACGTGCTGTGGTATGGAATACCTCTTTGGCTAGTTTGGGTCAGATGTCCTGTCCCTGCTTCCTCCCGGCCTCCCCTCCTCCCTGGCAGAGCATGAGGCTCACAAAGTCCTCGGTCAGAGTAAAACATTCGAGCAGTAACTAAAAACATCATTGGTGTTATCAGTTTTGTTCCCAGGTTGAGTCAAAACACAGCTGCACCAGCTACTAAGAAAGAGAAAAATTGACTGCTATTGCTGAACCCAGGACATCGTCCTTCCTCCAGACCAGTGGAGGGGGGGTGCCAAGGGGCTGGGAATTTCACTTTGTGGCCCTGAGTTGCAGGTCTTCTTCTGACTTTCTGTTTTGGCCTCTTTATTTTCCAGAATCACAAGGTTTAATGGTTGTGACATTTAGGTATTAGCAATGACACTTACTGCAGCCTTCAGTTTTACACTTTCCGAAGGATTCTTATACTGAGGGCAGACTTGATTTCATTTTTCCTTCTCCCTGCTTCCAGGATGTCCTCATGTTTCTCCTGAATTCTGGAGTGATGTTATGGATGGGGAAAGCACTTTTTCCCAGACTGGCTGCTTAAACAGGTGAGTTTCTTACAGCACAGATCCAGCCTGAAACCCTGGAAGGTTTCGGTATCAAAGTTGGGTATAAGGCATCGTTGCGGCTGGCTTGTCACCACTAGATGGCACGGGCCTTCAAGCTTTGCGGGTAGACGACTGTTTTGCAGGAGAAACGTGAAGCGCCCGTCGGGACCAGTGCCGATGACCTCCTTTGCGACCTCCTTGCGGCAGGGTTACAAACACACTGTAACGTTGTGAAGAATAGCTTAAGAAATTGGTTGGGTTTGTGATTTACGTTTTTTGGGTGGGTTTTTGGTGGTTTTTTTTCTGATGAAGATATTCATGGTCAAACCCCAAATTCACGGGGTAACAAGAGGTATAGACAAGGCAGTTACTTCCTAACAGGTCAAATGATTGTGAGCAATAGGGAGAGTCGGGTGTGTGAGTTTACCCTGAATGTACACATCTGCCCCTGTTCAGAGTATGAAGTTATGTGCACCATGGCCTGATCCAATGGGGCAGCTCTTACCTTCTTAGACATCGGCAGGCTGATAGCTAGAGCTGCTCAGAGATCAAAACCAGTTGAATCGTGCATGCCCACATCCCCTTAACTAAAATGTCTCCAAAGCCCAGAATGAAAAAGAAATCCTTTGTTTTACAAATGGCTGCCATGTTTACTGCTATGAGTGACCAGCAATGAACAAGTGTCCAGTGCAGCACATGGGAGGGGATCACAGCTTTGCTTCCTTGCTTGCCTGCCAGCTTATGGCTTTGGATGCTCTTCACACTGAGCAGGGCCAGCAAGAAATCAGAGCTTCTTGGACTTCGTGCTGCAGTCAGCACCCACCCTCCCTGCAGCTGGTCTCACTCTGTGCAAGGAAGATGTGGAAAACTAATTAGCTCCTACTTGTGCAAAAGGTAGTGCTCAGGAAGCCTATTTTTTTTCCCTTTTAATTTGTGTTTTCTATATAAAATGCCAGGGCTAGAGGCTTATCAGGCCTGCAGGACTCACTGCTGTGTGCATGGAGTGGGCTTTAAAAATAGATGCATCCCAGCTGGTGATGGGGCCACAGCTGTTGCTTTTCTGTGCATAAAGCTTGTGGTAAAGAAGCAGTCTTGTGGAATGGGAGTTTGTTGAATTGTTTTTCTGGCTCCTTGTCATACACTTTCCTCCTGGGAATCCTTGGATGCTTTCAGGTAGAAAACACTGTATTTTACTTTACTACTTGATTGGTTTTGTTTTTAAGGATATGAAACTGAGCAATATTCACAGGGCATGGAGGTTTTGTTCTCTGTTGCCTTGCCTGGAAGAAGAGATTGGCATTTTCTGCTAAAGTTATTCCTTGTTCAGTTGATTGGATCAGCTGCTCCAAAGGCTTTGTTGGGTTTGCTGTGGAAGGGATGCCACCCGCTCCTGTGCTATTGGCCTATTGTAGGCACTCCAAGTAGAAAAACATATCTGTAGCTCTGTCCCTCTGACAAGTACCTGATGAGATGCAATGACTCCACATGAAGTGCATTAATTGTGCAGTTTATCCCTGTGACAGCACAGTCTGGGGCAGGTTAATCTGCTGGAACACTGATCAACTGCAGGAGTCTGGTTTGCACGGTAATGGTCTGGTATTATTGTGCTGGTTTGGAAGCAGGTGTGTTTTGTTTTCTCCAACAGCAGTGTAGTTGGTTTGTGGTACAGAAGTATCTTGGTGCTTCCCTGTCTAGTTAACTGCTCCGGATGTGCAATTACTTAGCTCTGCATTTGCCACGTGCTCTCCCTATAAATGAGTGTTTGTGCATTATGTTTTTCCAGCAAGGCAGGGATGTATACAGGGTTGCTTATTGGGAGGGAGCTAAACATCTCCTGAACAACCATATCTGTGACCCAAAGCACATCTGCCTGATTTTCCTGTCCTGACTCCTGTGTTTCTCTGCCCTTGTACAAGGAAGAGCAACCCAACCCAGAAATACCTTCAGAATGGGAGCTCCTAAGTAAGCCCTCCGTAACTAACTGGACTCTCCGCTGCTGTGAGCCCAGAGTTGATAAGAGAACTGGTGGGAGAATAGAGGCACAGGGATGTGAGCAACCTCTGTGCTTTTCCCTGACACAGAACACGTTTTGGTCAATGGGACTTCAGAGTCAGGTCTGATCCTATAGCCTGGGAGGTGGCTGGACTGGGAGGATTCAGCTTGGATGTGGGCTGTGACATTCGCAGGCTCAGGCTCCAGCACTGCTTTGACTTGCTGAACCCTTGGGACCAGTGATTTGATGGTACCAATACCATCTCCAGGCTTGATAGGCCAGGAGGAGTCCATGAGTTTCTAAGGTGCTTTAGTGTTCTGGCTGTGACCTGAACCATGTATATGGCCACACCAAGTTTCAGGAGGCAGGTGTTAGGGTCTGGGGATAGGATTAATCAATCTCAAAATTTAGGAGCCTATGATATGGTTATTTGCAGCTGAGCTACTTGTGTTGGATGCTCGTGAAGACCTAAGGAGACCTAATCATTGAAGCCTACAGAGGGTTTATTGCATCCTAAAGTAGACTTGCTCATATGACTTGGTCTCTATTCAGTTTGAAAGGGACCCTGAAGGTATCTTGTATGCATGTCTTGTTGGGTAGGCACGAGGAATTGCATCTGGGGTGTCTCACACTGGGAGCAGAGATGGGATAATCCAATATAGGGCACTTCTGGGCATCACTCTCCCCCTGGAGAAGAAAGGAGCATTTTCCTTTGTGTATCTCAGTGTCTTCAGCAGCTTTACTCCTCAGATAGAGCTCTGGCTCTGTGTAATGGCCATGTTTGTGGGATGTGTAGATTTCCACCTTAACTTCTCAGTGTGCAGAGGCAGCTCCACACCTCCCACTGCTGCAGGATGGAAATGGTGGGTCCTGCATCCACCTCCTCCTGATGAGGTGCAGCCCTGCCCTGGGAATGTTCTTTTGGTCGTTGTAGCACTGCCTACAAAAGTGATGTCGGTTGCCAGTAGGGCTGTGCTCACTCCTTAAGTAAATCTGGGAGTGACACCCGAAAGCTGTGTGTTGGGCAGTGGGGCCTGAACATAACAGCAGGTCAATCACTGCAGACAGAGCACATGTGCTTGTTCTCATCTATCAAAAAACAATTTACTTTGAAAGCCAAGTCAACTTCCCCCATTGTGGAGTGCACACTAAGTACAGGTACCTGTTTCCAGCTCAAACGGCCTCCAAGATGAAAGGCTTTTGGGTGGGCTGCTCCTACCATTCTTCATAAAAACAAAGCACAGGGTGAAAACACAGTAGAAGTCCATTCATGTTCATGGCCACTCACGCTTGTGGCTTTTTATCTTTGAGCTTAGCTGGGAATAAAGGCGGACTTCAATCACTGCGCGGGGAAATGCCCTGGAGCCTTCTAGCTGCACAAAAAGTTTGAAGATATATTTTGATTCCTTTCTGCAAGACCATCTACAGCCTGCAAAGGCTTTTATCTGCTCTTTCCTGTCCTCTCTGCTGTCCTGTTTCAGCCTTTCCTGCTTGTCCTTCACTGTAACCTTCATTTAACCATGCTTAAGTCTGCCTTTATATAAATAGCAGATGCTTCTGGGACATTGTTATTGTGCCTTCCTGATTGGCAATGGTATGGGTAGCCCTGGCTGCAATGTTCAGCAAGAAAAAGCTAGCGAGGTAGGAAGCTATGAAGTGCCTCTTGGATTTGGTTTCCTGCAGCTTTACATCAAGGAAAGAGCTCTGATCATTGCTTCTGTAATTAAGGGAAATTATAGGGAAGGAGAAACAAGCCCCCCTGATCTCAGGGGACAAGCCTCCCATCAGCAGCAAGGTTCTAACACCCCTCCTTGCCTGGTGAAGCTGATGCCCCATTGGCGTGAGTGTGCATGGAACCAGGGAATCATGGTTTTTATTTGGGTGTGTGGTATGTGCAACCTTCTGGGAGCCCACTGTGTGCGGAGGTGGCTGCGGCTGCTTGTGCTGCATCGCTGAGGGGAGTGCACTGCAGAAGAGCTGAGCTTTATATATCTCCTGTAGAGCCGATGCTTTGGGCTCCCCCATTCTGTTTGTGCTGTAAGTCAGCCTGATCTGAGTTGCTGCTCAGGCAGAAAAAGGTGCCATCTCTTGGTGCTCAGCAGGGGAAAATAAACCCCTGTCAGGCAGGCAGTGTGTACACTGAATCCATTGCAGCTGCAGCTCTGTGGGTGCAGGTTCCCCAGGCACAGGGCTTTTCATGGGAACTCATGCAGAGATCAGTAGCAACAAGGCAGACTCCTGTAAGGAACCCTGACTTGATGGACTTTGCTTGTGGGGGTGCAGGGCTGGGAGTAAGTACTCAGGGAGGTGCAGAAAGAAGAAAGCAAACGGCAGGTCTGTTCTCAGTTAAACCTAGCATGATGCTGTCTGCTGAAAAGACAGAACTGAAGAACTCCTGTGAGGAGGTTACTATTGCAGGTTAAACCCCAGGAGAGGTGGAAAAGTCACATTCCTCTCAGCATTGCCTCAGAGCATTTCACTTCTGCTCAGAAACCTACAGTAACTGTGAGCCAAGACCATGTTGCGGTGGAGACGTGGGTTTATTGGGAGGCCCAAGGAGCTTTTGTCTCCTCACTTCTTGCTGTAGAACTGCCAACTCCTGTTTTCTGCTGCCCTGCAAGGCTAAAGAGGATGGCTCTGCAACAGCCATCAGTGTGCATGGCCAGCTATTCCCTGATGGTTTGACCTGAAATTTCACTGTGAGGGTGGTAAGGCACTGGAACAGGTTGCCCCGAGAAGCTGTGGCTGCCCCATCCCTGGCATGTTCAAGGCCAGGTTGGACAGGGCTTTGAGCAACCTGGTCTAGTGGAAGGTGTCCCTGTCCATGGCAGGGGGTTGGAACTGGATGAGCTTTAAGTTCCCTTCCAACCCAAACTGTTCTGTGATTCTGTGAAACTTTGCTTGCTGATCCTTTGTTCTGGGAGGCCATCCTCAAGTGGTCCTAGCCGCTGAACTGAGAGGTGATGGGAGGAAGAGCACCCTGCTCTGAAGCCAGCAGCTCCCCAGAGGCAATGCCATGGGAAGGTGTCTCCTCTGAGGTCAGGCTGCTGACTGTCTGGAGTAAGGAGCCATGCATGTTCACGTTTGTCACTAGTGAGGCAGACTTCCACACCGGACATCAGACAGTCATCTCACACTGGCCGTCGATCTGGTTACCAAACAGTAGCAACTTCTTGGCAACTGCATAGGGACACTGGCTCAGGGAGGGGAGCGAAGAGGCTCTGGTTTCTCTTCTGAGCCGTTTTGGGTCTCCAGTCCCTGCTTTGTTGTTAGCTGAGCTTTTTAAGTTTAGCAGAGGAATAAACAAAGCACTTTTGGGAAGCAGCCCTGCATCACCAGCTGCCCCCTTGGGGGACACAACCCAAATCGGGCATATTGCTCTCAAGGCTTGCTCTGTACTTAACTCCCCAGCAGGACTGTCTTTTACTGCAGCTGAGAATTGGCGTAAGCATGGAGCCAGTCCCAGGCTCTTTCTCCGCTCTTTGCAAACCCAGGGTGTTCAACAGGAGGTAGGGCAGTGCCTTGGCAATAGTGAAATGGGACAGTAACGGACGGGAAATGCTCTGTGATGCTTGAACACTCAGTTGTTTTGGACAGAACCCACTCCCAGATAACACTCAACTTGACGTGTAGTAGAAGAGGGGTGCTCTCAGCATTGGGAAGGAGGGGAGGATAGCTACACTAAGTTGTTCTACTGGTTCCCTTGTGGATCATGGCTTCTCCAGTAAATGCTGGAGTGGGGGAGCAGGCCATACTGCGTGGACAGTCACACCCGTGTCCTGCCACCCCACCTTCTTGAGGGACTGTGTTGAGAGGAACTGCCCTGTTCACCTCAAGGTGCTGGTGCTATGGTGAGGAGGTCTGGGATGCAGCAGGAGCAGATGCTGGCAAAGGGGCAGAAGCATAGACACTGATGATTGTATTTCAGACTTGATCCCTTGTGTATCTGAGTTGGATAAATGCTTCAACTGCTTCTTCTAGACAGGCAGAGAAACTGACTGTCCCCTCCTCTCATATCCTGAAGTTCTCATTTCACCCTATAAGCACTGATCACTGGAGAGACAGAAAGTGAACATCTCATTTTAGAATGGTTTTGATAATATTGCTGCTTGCTAATATTTCCTTTTAATATGCTTAGAGAACTCTGAAAACAAGAAAAAAGACCAAGTGTTGCCTTTTTTATATAAAAATGCTAGTCTTTTAATCATTTTAAAATGACTCTACAAGATAACAAACTGTAATACAGGCTTGCAATAAAGGTTCTCCTTTTGAAAGCACAAACTATCAACATAACCACTAAGCTTCAAAACTCTTTTTCACTTTCTAATAATACACAGTGAAAAAACAAACAATGGATAAGGAAATCCCAAAGAATCCCAAACAATACTAGTACAAAACAGGTTCAGGTGGATTGCTTTTTGGCAACTGGCTATCAGTTACCATTAGCATAACTGCACTTTCTGGATGTTACACTAGAGCCAGGCACTGGAGCCAATTCTACTTCAGCTGAGGTTGTGCTGGCTCCTGCTGCCCTTCCAGGAATGTTGGGCAGACTCTAGAAGTGTGACATTAAGTTCGCTTAGAACAGTCTTTGCTCTGAAACAATACATTAAGGCTGTAAGAGTTTATATGCTGCTGAAATGGTTTTGTTACCTAAGACAACAAATCCTGTTTCAGTAAGGCACGTGTTTGGATACAAACTAGGAAGTGAGAAGTTAGGCCAAAGTGCCTGTTCTCGAGGTGCCACCAGTGACCCATTTCCTGATGTGAATGCTCAGAATGCATCAATGTGGGACTACCTTGAATTACTCAAGGAGAGTAGTGTTTCTGCTTTGAAAATGCCAGAATCACCTGCAATTTACCTGAGCTATTGCTCACTTTGAAACTTCGTTTCTAGTCTGAGGGCCATAGGTAAATGGCATTCTGTGATTTACTCTTAGGGGGTTCACAAAAGACAACTGAGACAAATAAGCCTACGTATGTTTTGGAGCAGCCAGCATACATGACATTTCTAAAGCAGTCTACCAATCTGCTAACAGTTTTTAAGGGTTTAAATTGAAAATTACTGGGTGGGATTGTGTGTACTTACCGATGGGATGGCCCCATTAAAACAGAGGTCATTTTTTGCAACAGTGTAGTGCAGAAGGATCAGCGCCTATGCGACAGAATTTGGGGTGAAAAAGCACCCAATAGCTGAATGGAAGTCTGAATTCCAACAGATGCAACTAATTCCCAAGAATGTGTCCTACAAAAATAAGTGCTATTTCTTCATTACATTGCGTATATGCTATAGAGATGCTTATCTGTGATTTCAAATCAAGCTGTTTTCTTTCCATAGGAATTACAAATTGTATGTTAATCCCTCTGGAAGGGACTAGTATTTTGAGACATTGCTCATCTGCAGCCTCAAAGATGAGATGAGTCCAATGGATTCTGGGATGCTTTTAGGAGAACTCTGGAGTCCATTAACAGTAAGGCTTTTGAGCCTGTTAAATCTAATTGCCTATGCAAGGACATACAAGGTAAACATGTATGAATTTACCTTGCTGGGAATTCACCCACTTTTTGAAATCCCATGTTGCAGTTGTTAGAAACAGTGAAATTTGACTGATGTAAAATACTAAATATATATGATTCTGCCTTCCTCCTTAGAAGGTTCTGTTTCTTACATGGCCTAAAAAAGCTTTTCTTCAAAATGCTGTATGCCTTGCTTGGAGTGTTGCTTGTTGCAGTTGTGCATATATGCCAGTCAGAATGATTGAATTCTGTACATAACAAAGTAACAGCAAGAGGAGAGTTAAATTTCATGGAATTAACCTATAGAAAGTAACTTCTAAGAAAGGAACGGAGTTCTATGAGAACCATTTCACTTGCTTCGTGGATTGGTACAAGTAGGTTTGACAACCAAGTCCATGTGCCAAAATCAAGATTGAATGAAACAAGAGGAGTGCAGCATCCAGTTAACAAATATACTGAGGAAACAGGCGGTATATACAAAAGATGCATGCTGCTTACCCGACGCATAATCTTTAAGGTGCTTTAACTGATGTTTTAGGGAACACAGCAACATATACATATATGCAGTGTATACAAATGTAAATGTGTATTAGAAACATAATACAGAACCAGATATATTCCCAGATCCCTGATTTCATTAGATTCTCTAACATGTAAGAATGTATTTAAAATATTCCATTGGAAAAATCTAAAAAAATAAATGATAACATTTACACAAAAATAGCTCCAGTTTGCTCTTCTGTTTTGCCGCTCACAGACTGGGCTCTACTGGGTTTCATAAGGATGCCATTTGGACCAGCGAGAGTTTGAACAACTGTGCATGACGAGACAGCTCTGTCACTTGGTCCACCATCTTCTGCAGGGCTCCTGTGTTGGGGTAATGCAAGGCAGCCGTCTTGGTAGCCAGAACCACACTCCTCAGCAGTTCACACAGCTGGTTGCTGGAGTTCATCACTTTGTTGCGTATGTCCTGAGTTGTTACTTGCCTCGTGAGCATGTCCCCAATGAACACAAGTTTGTGAGCGCTCAAAATGACAAACTTGCTGTGAGCCACAAAGATCCGGGGGGGCTGAGAAGCATTGACGCAACTGAAAAAGGCATCAATGGCATTTAGGAGGGAGTTGAAGTGAGTCTCACATTGGTCAGAATAGAACAAAAGCAGATGGCTGTCACGGGAGGTGGCAGCACTGTTTGCAGTTTGGAGAGCTTGAGGTGGCTTCCATTTTGAGATGTCATTCTCTACTGGCTTTGTGATCTCTTGCTCCAGACGTTGAAACTGATTGATCTGAAAGGCAAATTAAAAAGCTCTCTTCAGAGAATATTCACGTAAGATGTTGTGTTACATATTACAGTTTCACCTTATGCCTCAGGTACTCCTGGGTATCCTAGACTGACCTGTGATAACTAAAAAGTAGTATTATGTTTTCTAAGATCTTTTATTTTGGAGAATGAGGAGTAATCACGCATTCTGGTTACCATAAATCCAAACACACAGAGTTCAGACAAGAAAAAAAAAAACATCTAAAATATTTTATTTGCATAAAAACGCCCAAAGCACAAAACCTCATGAATTTACAAGCTGCTGCTCACTTGGAATGTTCTGAAATCACAAGTGAGAGAGATGGATCCAAGTGGCAACAACTCCTACACAATCTTTAAAAAGCTGACATCTCTGTGGGATTTTGAGATGACAAACATTTAACTCTCACCTCTGAATTGCTTGTACAATTTTCTGCCATACGACATGGCAAAAACGTATTGAAGAATTATTAAGAGGGCAATGTGATAGCTCTCAATCTCACATGACCTACTTTTTGGCATTTAAAATTATGTTAAGCACAGTATTTAAGTTGATGCTATTGATGCTCACTGAACAGATGTGCAGGCATATTAAGCACGTGTATTCAGTGTGGTGCAGTGATTCAGGCACTGGATTGCAGGTCAAGAAAGCCATGTTCTCCAGCTGGCTTTGTGACTGACCCACGGTGAGACATTGCAGAAGTCTGTTTCTTCTCTGTGGTAAACTTTTAAGACGTAGAATGCCTTTTATTATATGCATGCACTGGACCCACCACAATAGTGCATTGTGTAAAAAATAATTAGTCTCTTAAATTGAGATGGTTGGAAATTGTTTTCAAGGGGAAGGCTTATTCCTGCTACAAGAAATGTTTTAAACAGAGAGCTGTGTCTGTCCTTCCACTCAATTACGAAGTGGCAAAAAGGAAATGACACAGGCAGAGATGCTGATCTTCAGAATGGCTACTCTGGGGTTAATACTTAAGATTTCTTTGGCATAAGGAATTGTTGACACAGATGCACAGGGCCAGGAAGTTGCTAAAATCTTGATGCTCACCATTTCCCATTTGGAGCATGACAGTGCTTGTCCTTGTCCTTTGTGTTGATGATCCATTAATGGTAGAGCCTGACAGGCACAAATCCCACTTCGAAAGAAACTAACAAGGAGTTGCTGTTTAGTCAAGATATAATACCTGTCATCTTCACAATCTAGCACCTGGGACTTTCCAACTGCATGTGCTGGCTCTCATGCACACCTCACAGCCATGATGCTCACTGCTAAGGGAAGGGCCCCTCCTGCTTTACTTGACCATCACTCCTTATGTGCAAGGAACACTGCATTTTAAAGGTGTTATTGCACTCAAGCAAACATACCTGATGGTGCTCCAGCTCCATTTTGCTCTGCTTCATGATATTTTCCTTTTCCAGCAGCTCTTTCTGTTGCCTTTCAAACTCTTCTTTCCCCTGTTTTGCATAACATAGAACACTGTTAAGTCAAAACCACTCCTGAGCTAAATGACAACTCATAGGTCAAATAACAGGCTTCTTTGTATTGGCTTTTTCACTGGTAATGCATCACTAAGAGTTCAAAGAAAAGGACTGTGTAGCAGAGCAAAAGGCTATCACTATCATGTATACAACAGTCTTATCTGAAACGAAGTGTTTTCCCTGCTGAAACTACTTTTCAATATTCATTAGCACGACAATCTGATTGCTACTTTCCTGCAAATGCAGGAAAGCACAGACAACTCTGAGATGGCCTTGTGCAGAAAATGACATAGGGTTTACCTACCTGCAAGTGAACATAATCGTAGTCATCCATCCAGCTCTTTTCTGAGCTCTCATTGGTAGTATTGTGAGGGTGCTGGCCTTTACTCAGGAGTGGAGGAAGGGAAGTGCAGTGGTTCTGTGCTTTTTCTCCGTGACGCTGCATATGAGGATTATCATAGACATAGTCAGGAATGTTTGTGATACTCTCTGGTATGTTTTTGAAGCGTGAGCTGCTCAGTGCCTGTTTGAAGAGCATCTCTGCATTGACGCTGATGGTAGTGGTCAGTTGCTTGGCATCGTCTGGGACTGTCCTCGCCACCATTACAAACCGATCCAAGTCATCACACTTGCTCTGCAGTCTATTGACAGCTAGAACATTCAAAGACCAGTTGTAGCTGTTCAAGTCATGACTGGTTTGGGTAAGGATCTGGTGAGAGTCCTCCAGCCTTTGCACCTCCCTCCTCATTTTGTTAAGGAGGCTGAACTCAGACAGGCAGGAAGCATTGGCTGCTGATCCTTTTGCAAACTGGAGGTACTCCAATAGTGACTGCTCTACCTTATCCACAGCAGTGTGAATTTCATTGATGTGTTTCTCCATATATCCGTAAGATCGCCAATCTGCTGTAACAAAACCCATAAGGTTATTGACAGCTGTCTCCACCATCTGCTGGAGACAATAAAGCCTCTCTATAGCAGTGTCTGGATCAAGGATTAATCTTTTGTCCTGTGCAGTCGATGCTGAGAAAGAAGAGTCTTTTGATGTTGTTGAAGATGTAGACATGTTACTCCTTGTGCTTCCTGTGCTGGAGAAAGACAACCTATTTATCCCATCAGTCACATCCTGTAAGCCCTTAGTGTCTTGGAGGACTGGTGGTGGCACATCATATACACCTTCTCTTTCTTCTGGGATAAGACTTTCACTGAGTCCTGTCTGTTGTCCTGGGAATGCAACTCCCCTTGGGGTATCATAAACATCTTTCTGAGGTGCAATCTGTTGTCCAAGAAAATGGTTTTGATGGTTCATAGGGATGTCATAAACACCATGTTTCTGTGGCACTCCGTCCGACAATAAAAGGCTCTCAGGAGGAAATTTATTAAGTTCTTTTCCAGTTGCTTTGGTGATGGGAGGAGGAATATCATATACTCCTTCTGGTCTTGCACTGTGGCCCATTGCAGATGAAAAATCCTGTACATTTTCCCTCAGGCCTGTATCATCTCGGCATGCAGATGAATGCGTTGCATAGACCTGATTCACAGAAAGCAAACCATGAAACCTTTGGCTAGAATAGTAAAGTATTATACATCTTCCACATGGCCTATAAAATGGTGGGATGGAAGATCTGCTATTGGCTTTCATAAAATTCAGTTACTTCTCCTGAGTTTGAGCACCCATTTTAGTATCTCACGTTTTAACATCTACCTTGCTGCAAATTCTCATAAGCAGCAAAACTGAAAAAGGCAGCATGCTGCCACAAAGATAATGTAGGTCTAATTATCAATTCACACTGTAAAATTAATAATGTTGATGCAATGCTTCACTTTACCAGTTTTAACAGTTTAAAAACCTAAGGAAATCTTTGAATCTCCTTTTCCTTCAGGAAACCCTCCTTTAAGTATGTCTTCGATCATACATGAAAGTACAGGATCTTGTGGAAACAGTATAAGACTTACCACTTTGGCAGGTGGTATGTCATAGACTCCTAAAGCTTTTGCTTCTCCCATGGGAACTGGAAGTGCAGGCCCCTTAACTGATGTGGGAGGAATGTCATATATCTAAAGAAAGAATAAATTTGTTACAGAAAGAAGTCGCTTCAGGAAAGCTCTAACCTCAGACGAGTTTTCTTGGTTTCTGTGTTTCCTCTTAAACAGCCTTCAACTTTGTTTCATATGGGAAATCTGCTTGGATTTGCCTGGTATTTCAGACAGCTGGGAAGAAATGCTCATAGCTAGGCCCTCTCTGGGCAATTATGTGGACACCAGGTTGCAGAGCTGAAGTCATCAAAGCTGACTTCCCTCCTGAGAGTTATGTCAAGGCCACTCTATTACAGATACCTGTTGGGGTGAACAGGGAGAAACTATACTCATGTGACCAGAACTTATCACACTCTTACTGATAGAGATTTAGAGGGGTTGAGGAATGTGCTTGTACTTAGTACACACCAAAATCTCTGAAGCTAAGATTGTCCCTGTCAGCATCACCCATCTGCTTTACTGGGTGTAGTGTGAGCTGCTGCTAGCAGAGAGTGCAGCTGTCAGATGTTTCTAATATCCCACTTGGTGGCATGTCCTACACTACAGTGGGTTCTGCATGAAGTCTAAGATCACCGTCCGAATGTCTCTTAACCCTGACTTCCCAGCATTTGGTGTCAGTTTGTTTTATGTACTAAAGGGTTTCAGTATTGTTCCCCAGAGGAGTAATCTTGAGGACTGAATGCTAAGGGTGTTCCTCTGAACAAAGATGTATTTCAAGTTCAGTGACATGGTGCAGTAGATATATGGTGAAAAAAAACTCCCTGCATAGCAGCTGTTCATTTAGGCGATGATTTTACCCTTACTGAGTGAATTACTGTCAACTAACAACAAAGGGGGAAAAAAAGTGTCCCTAGGCAGCAAGTTTATTCTGTTTAGATACACTCTTTGATCAAAACACAGAGAACAAATGGGATTTTCATGTTTGGTGTGCTGCCAAATCTTAGTCAACATCAAATACAACTTTGAAATACTTCTGTGCTCTGTGACTAAGCCACAGTATTTAATTAAAACATATTTTATCTTCGAAATGAGAGAACCTGCTTTGCTCATAAACTTCTGGTAAACATTCATCACCTTTTGTGCCCTGTCAGTGCTGTTGGCAGCTTTATTGGTACTTACCCCTTGGAGAGGGCGAACCGGGGGGATATCATAGGTATCCTTCTGGTATTTGGAAGGGAATTCATAAACATAACCTTGGCCTGACCTGACTGGAATTATTACCTGTGAGATAAAAGAAAAAGAGGAAACATAAGTCTTTGAGGATCTTGCCATGTTCTCTCTGAAACTACACAGGGTATAAACAATCCAGTACTTTTAATATTTATGTCTTTTGTGGCCATGTTAGTGACACACGCCTACAATGCACCATCTTGTCCTTCCAGTTCTGGCACAGCTGCTTGCTAGTGCTACAGTATCTTCTATTTGTCATGTGCAGACTCTCCAGCAGGTCTAAGAGAGCTTGGTCCCTTCTTCCCACTAAGTCACCGTTAGCACACACTACATGAAGCGACAGTTGTACCACCCACTCACTGAGATAAGAGCTATGTATACGCTGATCCTATTGAGGTGTTGAGTGTCCCCACTTACTGATAGAGGTGTAAAATACTATGCTCAGGCTCTAGGAGTCTACTCCTTCGCTTGTGGAAGTATTTCCCACCTACTCTGACAGGACATACATGTTCCTGTGCTCCACAGGACAATAGCATAACACCCTGAATAACTGTGAGCTGTGGCTTGGAAAATTCTTTACATAGAAAGGCTATGCTTAAACCTTCCAAAGCAGGACATTCAATTTTGCTGTCTCTGTTTGGTTTGTCTATATTGGTGGCTAAGCCATTCTTGAAGTATATAATACTAGAAGAGCTTCTGGGGGGAAAAAAAAAAAAAAAAATTAGAATTTACTTTTTTCTTTTTGTCATTTTCTAAACAATTAACTACCATAATGACTTCAAATAAAATTTGGTGAAAAATAAATACCTTATGTGCTGGACAGCATCTGCATGGCAGAGTTTCAGTATAGTGTGGAGTTTCAGTATAGTGTGGTATAAAAGGAATGTTACCTAACCCCAAGAAAGAGCTGTGTTTATAGTGGAAATGCTGACATCTCTGATGGTGCTACTTAGCTCTAAGAAAAATATAAATACTGTAACCTGAAGGCATAAAATGGCAAATTATACAGGCCCATACATGATGTTTCTTTGTACTCAGCTGAGGAGTATTCTGTGCCAGAGCTACCTGTCTTTAGAAATGTATGCAAGATGTACAGTAGAGTTTCTGCCCAAATGCTCAGTAAAGATTGTGTAACAGTTTTTACTGTAAGGAATCTCAGCATTGTGGTCAGATTTTACACTGAGTTTTGATTTATTGAGGTCTGCAGCAAAAGTCCTTGATGCTAACCTGCTACCTCCTCTCTGCTATGTTAACAGCACAGGCTTTTCCTCTTTTTACTTGCTGCCCAAATATTGCTGTGTAATCTCGGTCCCTGTATTGTGAAACAAACACTTGATTTCCACAGACACTCTCCAAGAGATGACTGCCATTCTAGTCTACAGTACATACACTGATTCAGTGTGAGCAGCCCAAGGCAGTGCGCCTCGTAACACCAGCCACTGTGTTGACTGCGGGTGCTTTAGGAGAGGAAGGAGCATTCATGTGTGGCAGGTGCAGGAAGACAGTGGTTTTTGTTGCTGTTTTTCCTTGAACTAGCACCAGAAGACAAGGAACTGGAAATAGCATGGCCTCCAGAGCACTGGGTCAGTTTGCTGCCCATGAGAGAACTCTGGACTGGATGTGGGATTAATAGGGCTTACATACATATCACATTTTTGAAAAGAATCTAAAGATGTACTGAAGTTACGACATGCTATTCCTCTCCCACAGAGTCATCTTCTGCAATGTAAAAGGTACCTACAGACAGAACTTGAGAGAAAGTTCTTAAATTACTGGAAGCTGCCCATAATGAATCACTCCAGACATTACAACACCTCCCAGGCCACTCTCGCATAATTCTGGGATTATTTTGTTTGCCTGAGAAACTTGTAACTTATATCAACACTGCTTCCTCATGCTTTTCTGCCAGCGAAGGCTAGTGATCAGACCAGCATAGTTTGCTGTATATTTTTTGCAAACCCCCCTTCAAGTCAGGACGGAAGGATTTGGTTTTAAGCAATGTTTACTCTGAGGTTCCTTCAACAGGCTCCAAAACTACAACCATGGTGTTGCTTCAATAATGAGTCACTGGGTGTTTAAAAATGATCCTCCAGGTTAACCAACCATGCACAGTAAATACAAAGGGCTGTTCTCTGGGTCGCCCATCTCTGCTAACTGTTCTGCTATTGTGAACACTGGCATTAGGCTACTTGCTAATACGCTGGGAAACTGCTTGACCATCCCAAAGGAAAAAAACCAACAGACTGTTCACGGCATGCAGCCAGAGGTCCCACACCAGCCCCGGGAGCAAGGAGGACCAGTGACTGTTGCAGTTTGGCTTTGCTTTACCTGCCAGTCATTACCTAGCTGGACAAGGCAGGAGTCAGGCTCCAAACAGACAGGTCCCTCAGACTGAAATTTTTATAAACCCGTGTTCTGTTGTGGTCTACCTCAGAAGCAGAACTCTGCTGTAAATCCAGAGCAGGACTAAAATTTGATTGCATCTCCTCCAGGCCTCAGATGTGGGATGCTTCTTACAGTTCTGCCCATGGAAGCCTTATGGCAACTCAGCTCTCCAAGGCACTTTAGAGAAGCGCCTTTACACAAGCTCAGCAATAACTATCCTACCCATCTCATACCTAAATTCATACAAGATACAAGACACCACCTCTCTCCTTGCTCAAAGAAGTCATTTCCATGAGCAAACTCAAAAGAAGTCGCAGGCCCCTAATAAAAAAAAGGGAGCTGATGTGAGGAGCACAGGTAACAAGGCATAGAATCACAGAAAGTTGGAGAAAACCTTTAAGATTATAAAGTCCAACCATAAATTGAACACTGCCAAGTCCACCACTAAAGCATGTCTCTACACACACACAAGTAAAACCACTTGCTCTTCTTGTTATAGGTAAACATGGTATTTTGCTTTTGTAGAAAGAAGCCCTGGTAACAAAGCAGATGATATCCTTACACCATGGAGCCTGGAATATACATGGAAGAGAAGCTCTGCTCACGCCCAGTATTTACAGAGGGATCCTCCCTCATTCTGCATAGAGCAGTATCATGCAGCTGCAGTTATTCCTGTAGCTCATCCTTAGAGAACTTTCCCACTTTTCAAAAAAGGCTGACATACCAGTTTCTGTATGAAAGGTTTACAGTGCTACAAGGCTGCTGGTTTTATTTACTGTGCTGTGATACAATCCTAAATAACCACACTAAAGCTAGACTAGCCAGATCAAAGAAGCTGGTTTCAGTCACTTTTCAGGACTTTTTTTATCTTATATCTTTCATTCTTTCCCAAGTTGCAAATCCAAAGCAGTGGTCAAGCAGAGTCACTCCTTTATTTGGGTGTTTCCAGGTGTTGTCAAAGGAAGTGAGAGATTAAAATGCGAAGTGCCTGATTCTGGTTATTCACCATGAGTACAGCATACCTATATGGGTTCCTATGGACAGAACACCTGACCAGTCTGCAGGGCTGCACTTAGCAGTGCACTCTACTTAAGGTGACATTTATTTTCCAAATAAGACTGCATCAGAGGCTTTTATGCATGCTCCTTTTTAGGCTTCTGAAAAAGCTATATGAAAGACAGAAAATAAAACTTCAAGAAAATCAGCAATATCCAAGGTTTATTTATAACATGAAAGAAAGCTTTTTTCTCCCAGTGACTCAAGTATATTTTCCTGTGTGGAGGATTATTAGCCAGTAACAATATGTTCTGAGCAACTTCATCACAAAATCCTCTACAAATGCTAAGCTGGCCTGCACTGAGTACAAGAAGGTTTCCTCTGCTCATTCCTAGTCAGCTCAGAACAGAAGCAGCTCATAACCAAAACATACCTTGAGCGAAGGTTTTGTAGCAGTGATTAAAAGAATACCCATGCTACTGGAAAAGTGAAAATGTGAAACATGTTCTGACTCTCATGTCCCCAAGAGAAGACCACATATCGGAAGCCAGGACATGTGGTTGAACTGCTCTTCTGTATGAGGAAGAGAAAGGTAGCTGGATAGGTGAAGTAAAAGCCTGGTATTTTCAGAAGTAACATTTGGTTTTGGATATTCAACCATAAATATATTAAATGAGCCTGCTGCTTCTGAATTGGATACTTAGCCCTCTGACAGCATCATTGAGCCATTTTTCTATGAGTTTGAATGTTTGATGGCAGTTTAGTTTTGAAGATGGACTTCAGAAAATAGGTGGCTACAAAAGGAAAGTTCCCCTTATCCCACTTATGGAACAGGAGTAGCAGCCCCATCTGGTACTTACTTAGGAATTTATTTTCTAACAAATGTCACTGAAATGCAGAACTCATGAGGAGTCTTTTTCCTTTTACCTCTTCTCTTTTAAGCATGCCTGTGGTCATCTGAGCTTAAATAATCCTGCATTTCAAACCAGCAATTTTCCGTGTTTACACACTGAAGGAAACAGATGGTCTTCCCACAAACTATCTAGCCCAAGATTCTCAAAACATTGTTAACCACTTAATCCGTGCAGAGCAGCTAACAGGCACCAGGTTTGGCTCTGGTGAAACATGTAATGAGGGTATTTCAAACTCCAGTACTGCAGTTGAGAATAAAATTTGTTCTGTTCATGTTGAAGATAATGCTCTTCCAAAAGCAATTACCTGGGTCTTTTCCATGCTAATGGCATGTTCCTAAACAAGAAAAAGTGCTGAATATGCATGTACTTTGCAAAATATCCAGTCCTGTGGGTCATTACATTTCTCTTCCTTAAACATATGGAAAAAAAGCCTGTTCTTCTTCTAGGATTAAAACGGACATTAGGCTGCAACACAGAACACTCCTAAGGCAGCAACAACACAGTTCTCATGCTTATGGCACATGCACAACACCGTAGTTTACACTGTTTAACAAGGAGAAAAAGTGAGCAAACTCCTAGGCTTGTAAGGAAAATAAAATAGCCAGAGAGAATATGGAAAATTATAAAAAAGAGAGAATTAGGGGAAATCCCCCTAGTCCCTACTCTTTTGAACTCCTAGTCCTTAGGAAGGCAGCAGCAGTAGCCATTGAATGAGGCTGGATCTCTTGGCTGGTGCATGCACTTAGAAAGTGTGTCTCCTCAAATGCTTTTTTCTTTGGGGGTGGGGGGGGCAAGGTTCTGTGGCTAAGATGAACTGCAAGAAAGTTGTGTTAAAGAACAGTCTGTAAGCTAATCATGGTATTTGAACCTGGCCCACTGGCTACAACTCTATCCTTTTTTACAGTAAGCACCTAGTGTTTCCTCTCCTGTCTTACGCAAGCTGCATCAAGATTTCCAGTGACTGATAATGAATTTCCTGGCAGTAATACCTTTTGTATCACTTAGTATTGTCTACTGTGAAAAAACGAGCAAAAATGTTTTCATGAAGCAGTAGCCTTGACTTACTTGCTATATACAATAACATACAATGTGTTTCCTAGCTGTCAGTGATTAAAGGTTGGGGTTTCATTCTCACTTGTGCTAAGGATACTTATTTTTATAAATGTTTGGTTTTTTAAGCTGCTATCAGTTTTAGGATTATGAAATCATAACACTTTAAATAATGTATGAATATTGGGCCAGTATAAAATGTTCTAGTATTTTCTGCCAAAACTGAACCACTGGAGAGCTTTTGATCAAGGCTCACAAGTTGAAAGAGAGGGGAGGAAGCCTATAGAGGCATTTCTTCTAATGCACTAGGCTCGTAGCTGCAGCAATGAGTTGTTTCTAATACTATAAACCCAAATGTTTCTGCAAGGCAAGAGGAAATCAACAGAAATGTATTTTCTTTCCTGGGCTGAGTAAGTTATCAGCTCTACTATGTAGCGGAAAGAAATGTGGTATCAATGCACAGAGTGACACTTCCACTTGCCTTTGATTGGGTGCTCCTTAGTGAATTTTCTGAGAAGTAAAACTCAGATGTGTGAAGATAAGTATACATGACAAATACTGCCCTGATACAGGACTGATGTATTTCTTGATACTGCTTCCATCTTCAAAATACCTGCTTATTTTCTCCTATGTTTTATGCCCATTTGTTGTCCAAGACCTGTACCTATGAGTATCTGCTTTTCTGCTGTGACTGTACGTGTTCTAAGGTTTAAAGCATGTCCAGATGTCACTAATTCATGGTGTGTTAAAAATGCTTAACTTTGCAGGCTCAGGGATTTAAACAGAAACTTTTAAATGTGGCTATGAAGTGCCTCACCAGTATATGCCCAGTCCTAAAAAAACATCCCAGTGGTATTGTAGTGCAAATAACAAGTAATTAAAATGGGTATTACTTCTTTTGAGGTTGTATTATTTCAACCAGATTTACGCAAGTTTTGGGCTGTGAGCCCTGACAATGTAGAGCAGATGTCATGAAACAGATTTAAAGCAAAAAAGGTGAAATCACGAGCTGCCTTTGATTCCAACCCTCAACTGCTGGTGACAAGGGTAGAGCCAACTGCTTCGCAACCAGCCTAATCCTGACTTTTTAACCTCTGGTGTGGCCTTTTCCACTAACTATACACAAAAGCAAGTTCATTGCAGTATTTTTCAGGTTTTTATTTTTCCTAAATCTAAAGGACAGTTTTGTTGTCTTTCTAAACAACTTGTTTTAATCTATGTAGTTACATAAATGACCTAACCCCCGATGAGCATAAAATTACAGGGCTGTATTAAGTGTACTGAAATGGTGCTGTCTTGCATCAGCTGTAGCTTTAGATTATAATTTTGAATTTCTGCTTGTTGCTGGTGTTCATGATCACAAACTAAATGCAGACACTTCACAGAACTTACTGAATGAGCAGTAAAAGGCACATAAAAGCTTAACAGTCTTGTCACTGACAAAATTTTACTGTTTGTTTTGGTTTTTCCCTTTCTTTTATGATGTTTTCATGACCTGATTCTGCTCTCTCGCATCAGCTCATGGGCTTTCTGCCAGTTGTGTTATGAGCAACATTTCTGCTTGCCTCAGTGGAACAGGCTTGGTGCTGGCTGGCCTTGAATTGCAAGGCTGACTGGGAAGGGGTATTTCCTAGCCTCTGGCAGAGTCATTCTTGCTTACAAAATGTGATTAAAAAGTGCCAAACCAACACATCTGAGGATGTCCCATTTTTGAGAAGAGTGAAACATACCCATTGCTATTAAATTATCGGGATTTTTAAGAGAAGTGTGAAAGATGATACTTGCCCAATACTTCTGCTGAAAATTCTACCAGTGCCATTGCCATGACAATTACTTAGTTTTAGACAGCCAGTGACATCACCATTTCTGCATGCATTGGCCAACGGGGCCGAAGAACTGATGTGTTACAGTACTGGTGACAGAACAGGCATGCACTGTGAAATAAATGTCTGTGGATGGATCTTAGAGAAAGAAAAACCCCAAATTATTGTGTGATAAGTTCTGGTGGAGAAATACGTTTATCTGCTAAAGCATTCTCTGGAAACATGTGGTTAAATTTTGGCTGGAGTTTTGATTTAATGAGAACTATGTGGCAAAACTCAGCACTTCAACATTTTGGTATCTTGCCTGTGATAAATATGACTGCCTTATTGTGAAGGCAGAAGCCTAAATTTAGGACAGGTTTGGAGGAGGAGAGGAAATGAAGAAAAAGAATGAGATGATGAGATGCTGGGATAACTAAGGCAGAGAGTGGTCTTCCTGCTGTAAATGACATGAAATCCTAAAGGCTCACAAATAATAAACCAGTTTGGCTCAGTCCAAACAACTAATTCTTTTCAGAAGCTTCATCTTAGTTCTATTATTTCTTCCCTCCTATACTGAATTTCTATATGGAAAGTAGGAGGTGGGGAAAGGGGAAGCTTAATTTGGGAATTGTTGAAGTAGGGTATTTCCATGACTTCTTGTTTCCCTTCAAATATTTGCTTTCTTCCTTTAAGACATTTCTCGGAACAGATCTTTTCCTGCCAAAAGTTTGTTTTGGTGAACTGGCATTTCCCAGTGGGCAAGAATATGGTTGAGATGAGGCATTGCAAGAAAGTTTCAATTCCACAAGAGTGCTCTAGTAACTGGAGTTTAGATTAACACAGCTTGCTTTGGCAAGTTTTTGGAAGCTATAGACACCTCTTAAACAGATACAAACTCCATCCTTAATTGTCCGCTGCATCTATATAATAAGTATACCAGACCTCAGTCAGGACTCATTGCACATATAAAAAAAGTGATAAAACACAAAAAGAATGTGGTAATGTCCTTTAAGGAGTAGGGATGGACTGTCTTATGGAAAGTTTCTATCTCTAAGAACCTAACTACTTTGATTCCATCCTAACAATCTGTTTTGGGAGAAAGCTTAGTTTAGATGATTGAAATAGTGAATGAAAAAAGCAGTATTACCACTGCTGTTTAAGAAAGTAAAATTGAAATGTTTCATGCCAGGTACATGGAATGATGATGTTCTGATAATTAATCTTCTTCCAAAAACAAAACATCTACAAGATCATTGAACACCTGCAAAACCTGTATTTTACAAAACACTGTTTTCTTACTGTCAGCAACCCACCTTCATCTATTTCCTATCTCTAGAAACCACACTTCCTCCTTACGATGAAATTCACAGAATCACAGAATGATTGGGTTTGAAGGGACCTTAAAGATCACCTGGTTCCAACCCCCGTGCCATGGGCAGGGACACCTTCCTCTAGACCAGGTTGTTCAAAGCCCCATCCAGCCTGGCCCTGAACACTGCCAGGGATGAACACTGCCACAGCTTCTCTGGGCAACCTGTTCCAGTGCTTCACCAACCCTTATAGCGAAGCACTTCTTCCTAATACCTAATCTAAATCTACCCTCTTCCAGTTTCAAGCCATTACCCCATATTCAGAAGTGTTCACACACTGTGTAGATGAGGCTCTCAGTGGCATGAGTTAGTAGTGGCCTTGGCAGTCCCAGAGTAAGGGTTGGACTTAATGATCTTAAAGGTCTTTTCCAACTGAGTTGATTCTATGATTCTATATCACTACATGCCCTTGTAAAAAGTCCCTCTCCAGATTTCTTGTTGGCCCCCTTTAGGTACTGGAAGGCTGCTATTAGAGTCTTCAGAGCCTTCTCTTCTCCAGGCTAAACAACCTCAACTCTCTCAGCCTGTCTTCATAGCAGAGGTGCTCCAGCCCTCTGATCATCTTGGTGCCCCTCCTCTGGACTCACTCCAACAGGTCCACATCCCTCTTGTGCTGGGGACCCGAGAGCTGGACACAGTACTGGTCCACCTCTGGTGAGATCCCACTCACTCGTAGCGCCTCATGTGAGCAGAGTAAAGCTGCAGTCACCTTCCTCAACCTGCTGGGCACGCTTCTTTTGATGCAGCCCGGCACATGATTGATTTCTGGTCTGCAAGAGCACACTGCCAGCTCGTGTGGAGCTTCTCATTAACCAGCACCCCCACATCCTTCTCCTCAGTCTGCTCTCAATCCATCCTCTGCTAAGCCTGTATTTGGGGCTGGGATTGCTTTGACCCAAGTGCAGGACCATTTTCTGAAGAATCAGCTTTCCACTCGTATTTTTCCCAAATGTTCCACTGAGGTGTCAGTATTTACAGGGAAATGTAATTAGACAAACTTAGTGTTTTGTGAGTATGCTTTCAGATGCAACCAAAGGCCTAGTTCACTTTCTCACCATCAAGAAAGAGTCCATTAACCTTGCATTTTTCTTCTTACTCTTCTTTTTTTGTTTTTGAGCTAAGGTTTGATCCTGCACTTGTGCCTTTGCAGACAGATTTGTGTCCCTGGGTCCTTGGGGGCCACAGTTGTTGGATGAGATTGCAGCACTGGCCTTTTTTTCTGATACTACAGGGAAGAATACATGCCTCTGGTCTACAAATAGAACTAATTAAAGAGAGCCCTGCGCCTGGAGAGAACCAGGGAGTAATGTTGAGCTCATATGTTTGCTCAGCCTAATAAAATGCAGTCTTTCTCTTAAAATGCTTCTCTACAAATCACATTAGTGACTAGCTGCTTACTCTGACTTGTGGATAAGAGTTACTTCACTCAGTGGTTTTCATGGAGACCACTGAGGATAGACTAACTGCATGGGCTTTTTAGCAGTAAAATGGCTTTTCTCCTATTAATGTCACATGGAGAGATACAAGCGAAACTTTCGAGTCTAAGAAAAATTCTGTGTGCTGGTTTTATCCTTCAGTTTGCATTTAACTTGAGAGAATGTCATCCTTTGGAGCACACTTTGTGAAACCGAGCCCTGAGTGTTGAGGTATGTGTTAGCATTCCTGCTGCACTTGGCAAATTTGCTGTGTGTTCAGCATTTTTAACACTGAAGCAATATTTTGTTACGAGGGATCCAAATCCCCAAAGTGGAATTTGTAATGTGAAAGCAGAAGAAAAGAGGGACTATAATACGACTGTTCGGGCCATTCACGTAAACAATATCACAGAAAGCTGTGGTATTTCAGACTTGAGGGTAGACAAGGACATTCTTCCACCTTGGAATGTAAATACATTTTTGCCAACCAACTACAAAATACAAGATACGTTCCCAATCTTTCTGGTGACAAAATATATCTGCCACACAACTGTTTACTATGCTTAATGTGTGTCTCAGTTCATAAATGTGAAAATAGGCAAGAAAAAAATATAACATAAAGGCAGGCTTATTTCTGGAACAAACATTACATGCAGCCATTTGTTTCCTCCCAGCTTAAACTAGCACTTGTTTAACTGAAAGGAAAAACGTCATAACATGGTTAACTAGCTTCTGCTACTGAAGTCTGTGCCAGAACTGTCAGGGTGGTGCTGCTTGTGGGGTGGTGTTTCCACTTTCTCGTGGATCCAGTTAACATGACTGAGAGAAATAAAGATGAGGGAACAAGGTCTGTTTCCTTAGCCATGGTTTACCTAAAACTCCTGCAAAAAGCAGTGCACTCTTGAAAAAGGTGGAGATAGCAGTATGGTGGGGTGTGAAATCCTTCACCTGTCAAGGGCATGAAAATAGGTCAGGGATGTTCACGTGTGAATGAGTTCCTTCCCTGTTCTACTTTACCCACTTTTAAAAGGTGGCTAAATCTGAGCGTATCCTGAGCTGTAGAGTCCTAATTCAAACAGACCAACAAACAAAAAAAGCTGATGTGTTCCAAGCTGTCATTAATGTCTATTTGCCCGAGTTAGTCCACGCCTTGTGGGAGCTGTAGTTCAGAGCTGGTAACTTGTGCAGTGAAGCCTTTTCACTGGTCAAACAGCTGTGGAGCACCAGTATCTTACTCTGTTTTGTGCTGATTTCTCTTGATCAGAAGTTCTGAGAGCTACTGGTTCCTACAGAAAGCTTACGGAATTTGTAGAAACTGTCTTCCAATGAGGAAATGTTTCCCTTAAATTTTCTGGCCAGTGCTATGTGCAGGACAGTAGGGACAGTAGAACAGAAAACTTAGAGGAAACACTGAACCAGGAAAAAGGTTTAAGTTGCAGGGGTACCTTTTTTCACATGTAGCTTTCCCTAGTTTAAAGCTCATGTGTGAACTAATGATTAATCACAGATGTAAAAGAGACTTTGTGCTTTGTCAGCACCTTTCCCAAAAGATGTTCTCAAAGCAGTCTGTATAGAATGAGTTCCCCCATAATTACCCCACATACTTTGCAGATGAGATTGCTGAGGTGCAAAAACAGCACCCCAAGACCATGCAGAAGCCTGGGGCAAGGACAAAACCGAGGTTTCCTGAATCCCAGATTTGTCTGAAGGTTCCTTCATTTTGCTGGCTGCAGCAGAAGTAGGAAAGTTTGAAGGCAGAGCCCAGAAAGCAGGAAAATAGTCTAAGATACAGCTTTTGTACCTTTATGATCCTCAAACACTCTTCACACTTGCGGGTGTAACCGTTTTGTGATGAGACTTGCAGTGCAGATATAAAAGCTTGGGGCTAACCAAGGCTAATTTTAAACCATCCCTCATTATCTCTGTCATTTGTAGGGTAAGTTTTAGAAGGCAGTATTTTTATTTGATAGAAGGAGCCAATACAGCTCTGTTGTCAGTAACCAGCTTGGCCAGAATCGATTCATCATTATAATTACCTGCCTCAGGACTCCTTTTTGACTTGCTCTGCCTTCCTGGCTAGTGAGATGTGTTACCTCAGCACAGCTTTATGATATGCCTGCTGCTGATTTACTGTTGCTTGAGGCTATACAATTCCTGCCTGACAGCAGTTCCTAAGCTCTGCCTGTAAAACTTGTATGGCAGCCAAACCACACATTTGCACAAAGGCAATGGGCAAATGTGGGCAGAAATGGATAGGATAGAAGCTGCTGCTGGCCCTGCTTACAATGGTGTCTAGAGTACACGGTCTTCTCTATCTACTGCTATGGGAAGGGAGAAGGCTTACATATAGGGAGACCTCATAGCAAAATTCTTCAACATCCTTAAAACTGCCAAAATGCACAGCCTGCTAACCAGCTGTTTCTGCTGCTGTAAGAAAGCAGGAGTGGCTCACTGAAGCCATTTGGGGCAGGTGCCACAAGTTTGAGAAAAGAGATTCATCATTTTGGAAGTCAAAGCGAAGATCCTCAACAGCAAATCTTCAAGATGCCCATCTTTCCTTAATGCCAGGATTTGTTTTTACTTATCCCAAGAGGAGGAGGATCTGGAGGACAGCTTACTCAAAGGATACAAGTGCTGAAGTGCTTCCTCTCAAGTAGGCTTTTCTTTAACAAAGGCCTTAGCAGATTGTTGCAGCTGTAGCAGTAAAAATCAGTCTTGCAAAGTCAGGATGACAAAGAATGGAGCATGTTTTACCTCAGACTCCACCCTTACTAATAACCCTACAGTTTTCTCATCCACCATGGTTTCAATTCCAGTGGGCTCCTTTTAGTGTAGGACTGAGTGATTCCAAAGGACTTGACATGTCTGTCTGATCAAAGCTATGAGGTTTGCCATCTAGCAAGCAGGCTACTAAAACACAGCTAATACTGAGACCTGAGGCTCTTCAGCTAAATAAAGTCAGAATTAAAGTGAGCCTATCCTGAATTACAATAATTGGCTAATGCTAAGCAGGTCGGTAGCTATTTTTTGAGTGTGAAATGCTTTATAAATGTGTGTGTTTAGTTTTGTCTACAGTTGGCATTGTAGCCATTTGTTTTTACGCTGCATAAGCTGACCTTTCATAGGTTTGTAGGAATCAAATGAAACAAGTTACAAGTCAGCCAAGTAAATGGTCTTAACTTTCTAAAGGAGGTGACTTGAATTCAGAAAAATGCATATTCAAACTTGCTGAAAAAATGCTAGGCAAAACCTTGGAGAACACAGGTGCTTTGGTGCTTCTGATTTTTGCATCTCAGCAAGATGTTTGCACTTAAATTAGAACAAAAGATCTCAGTTACTCTGTGTATAGGATTTTAACGCAGTCCCTGTAGCAACCAGCTTTATGCAGAATGTCCTACTAGTGTCAGAAGAGCTGGAGAGGGTGGAAGGAGGGAGAAGAGACTTCACATGCAGTGAGAGTATTATTTCTGTGCACAATACACACACACATTTGCATTATGCTAAGTGAACTTTCCTAGCGCTCATTTAGGCAGGTCAAGTCCTAAAGTCAAAGTACATAGCACTTATTCTAAGGTAATATCTTGGGCTTCCCAAAAGACTCCAGTGCAGCTCTGCAGTATGGTACATCTCCTGCAGCCCAAGCTGGCTAGCTGAGGCATCTCTGCAAAGTGCTGTAATGTCTCATACAGACATACACTAAAACGTGATCTCTTCTGTGCTGTTCCATCAATAGGCTGTTTACCAGGTGTTCACTCCCTACCTTGGAGGTCATCTAAATTCTACTGTGGGTAGGTAAACTACACTGTTCCTGAAAAAGATTTCACTACATCTAGTGTATAGGGAAAGGAGAAAAGGAAGAAAAGATGTGAGAATTCTCAAGAAAACCCACATAATTGCTCCAACAAAGTTCCTATCTCTACCTGTGCAACAAGTGCAACTTTCTCATTCTATCTTCCTGCACACCCTACAAACATAACCGTAGAACTAAAACTGAGCAAACAAACCTCTTGACTTGGAATGGTTTCACAGATCTTTTTCTCTTGCTCAGAAGAAAAATATCCATTTATTCTTATCAAGAAAAATTAAATTATACCAATGAAATAAAAGCATGAGATGTCTTCCAAAAGCCTAATGTGAAAAAGGCTGAGTTGAGGGGGAGGTGGCGGGGGGAAGACTGTCTTGTTAATCTAAATTTGGAGAAGTTAGTTTAAACCAGTCAGGAACTTCTTGAAAGAGACATCATCTGCTCATGTAACTTTGATATAAATACTATGCTTCTAGCTCTAATGGTAAGGAGGATGCTAACAGCTGGAACTGTTGAGCTGGGAATGGAGGGAGTGTAGGAACTTTTTCGACTTGCCAATAAAAGGGTATGGAAGCCCAGGAGAAGCTCCTTACTCCCTCAGGTACCTTCCTTAACCCTTTTCAGTCACCAGGGTACCTGGGAGGAACCCTGTGAAGTTAAAATGATGGAATGACAGGAGGCAGAGAGATCCTGAGAGGGACAGCAGGAACATGGGGAGGACCCATGTAATGCAGTGCTTCTCACTAGGGCCTTGGGAGATCTCAGCTGCCTCAGTAATGGCTGCATGATGGAGCTGTTGCAGTTTTCACTTTCAGTCAAGAAATACAGCTGTAGATAAACATCAAGCACACCTTTATAAGCTTTAGGTGTGGTATTAAAACATCCCTCATTATCACCATCCTCTTGCTCCCTCATTCCTCCAAGCATGGCCCTTGTCCCATCAATCATTGTTTTCTCTTTGTAGTTCAGACCCACTGGGACTTCTCCAGGAAGGCAGTACATCATTTTTAATTAAAAAACCCCAAATAATTACTTGGAAAGATGATGTAATTGTTCATTAATCCATGGGTGAGTTAATCTTACTGCAGCAGCTCCCTTTTGAGCATATAATGCAAGAGTGCCATAGGCCATATGTGCTTCAGCCTCCCTGGGAAGCCCAACGACACAAGACCACATGCTTCTCTTCACCTTTAGCACCTGTATCTTTAAGTCCACAGCCTACATTAACCACTTTGACTGGTGGTCAGCACAAGTGAGCTGCTTTGGAGCTATGACAGAAAATCAAATACACACACCTTGTTAGTCAAAGCTGGGCCGTCAATACATCTCTGCATGGAAGGTGGCACCTGGTAAATATCTTGTCCTGCCAGACCATGACCAGTAGGTATTTGGTAAATCCCCTGATGAGAAGGTGGCACTTGATAGACAGGGTCCCGTGCTGAGGCATGAGAGCTTGGCATCTGGTAGATCTTTTGCTGATTAAAGGATTGATGTGTCATATGTCCTGAATTGGACATATCCTGACCAGGAGGACTGTCCTGTACCACTGGACCTATCAGGAGTTTCACACGGTTGCCTGGAACAATGCCTTGCCGGCCATGTAAGGAGCAGAGCCACCATCCTTCGAGACCTTCAGTGTTCTGTTCTATCACAGTCAATATGTCTCCCTTGCGGAAGGCCAACTCTTCTGCACATTCAGGGACATTATCGTACAGGGCTCTTGCCATAAGATTCTGTGGAGAAAGAAGGGCAAGAAAAACAAGTGAACAAACGAGCTAGAATTTCCCTAAAACTTCACACACATTTTAGGTGGAGAGAAATGAGAACTGAATTTGAAAAAGAGTGTTCAGTAAATCAAAATAGCATTGAAAAATAATGCAACACAGGATTACTCTGCCCCAAGTTGGAGAAATGAGAAGCTTATGAATTAGAAACACTGCTAGTGAGAACTTTTCCAGTAACACTAGGTCAGATAGAAGCTCTTTATATGGTCTATTAACCAATAGACATGAAGTCAGGAGAGTTCTGCTTTCTACATTGAGGTACTCTTCATGTGAATGAAGGCTTGTACCTTCTTTCCTTGATATTGGTTTCTCTACAAATGTGCTTTGTATACTGCTACAGCTAGCTACCTGATATTTAAATTAAAGCTTGAACCGCACTCTTCGTAGGCATAATCCAGAGCAGTTGTCTCCAAACACTTTTACATCTGCAGGCTCTCAAAAGACTTTCCACTAGAGGCACAGATCCCATCAGTATATAGAGAGTGGGATGGCTTTTCCTAGCTGCTAACCTGCAGCTCCTTAAAGTCAGGAACATGTAGACCATCTGGTGAGGAAAAAAATGGTTCTGCTAACAGTAGTACCTCTGCTAAGACATTTTAAGCCAATTATGAGTTGATATAAGCTTGTCTGTTATGTAGAACTAACAAGTGTCATCTCTTTCCATGGACTGAACCCTCTTCTTTCCCTCTTTCTTTGCAGGCCTGTATGGCACATCTAGTTCTGAATAATTGGCCAAGCTCAGCTATTCAGTGGAAAGCAGGCAGACTGTCTGTACTGACATTCTTGGACCCCTCACAAAGGTCATGAACATTTAATTTCTTGGCTCTAGTGATGTTTCCAAATGTGTTGGCAACAACTGTTCCATGCCTGCCTGCTTTTTGGTGAAAGCAGTCAGGAGAGATGGTTATAAACTAATTGTATGCACTTGAAAAAATATAGGGAGTTCTGGATCTGGAGCACTCTAGCTGAAGTATTTGGATGCAGTACACAAACTGAAAGGGTGCTAATCCACCGTATGATAGGATATGCAGCTGTCTTGAAGTTTTATTTTCCCTCTTTTAATGGGGTAGTGTCAAGCACAGTTTAATGTTTCTATCTGTTATAGTTATCCTCCTTCTTGGACATATAAAACCCTTTTTTAATCCCTCACTTGCTATATCTTTCCCCACACTGATAATTTTATCATCATCTCTGTGCTTCATCAAGACATCAGACTTCCATTTGACCTTGCTCGATTCAACTTTTCGTAAGTGGAAAATACAGCCAGGAAGTTGTATGAAGGGCTGACTGGTGGAGTAGAAAGGGTAAGCTCAGATGTCACAAAGAAGGTAGATTAATATGTTTTTCCCAGGACATATAGTGTTGAAATGGGGTGCAGGAGATCAGTTTTCTCTTCTCTGAATAGCAGATCAGCTTTCAAATGTATGAGAAACGCTGGCTTTGCTTTTCATCAGCATCATTAGTGAGGTCAGTATAAATTAAGCTGTGGCTTGGAAAAGCAGGTCTGCCATTTTAAACTCCCATGTAAACAGCAGCACTGGGGCCCACCAATTCTCTCTGATGCTTGTCTATTGAGCTCATCAGTGAACAACACTAAGAAACGCAAACAGAGATAAAGCAGGGAGCAATTTTGTTCATGCCTTGGCAGAACTGTAAAACTATTCTTTAGCATGGTCAAAAACAGTGGTCTCTTCTTGAACACTGTAACTATGCTCTTGATATGCTGACCTGCCTCTCAGATGGGTCCAAGGAGCACAGAAAAGCTCCTGTTCAGTCTGAATATTCTAGATAATCCCTTATCTTTCTACAATTCTTTCTAGTGTGTTTTCCACAGGAGAAACTGACTAATGTTATGAGCTTTGCCTGTGCAACTGACTATTTAAAAGAGGCTTGCTCAGAGGATGTTGCTTAAAGGAGGAAGATTATGTGGCTGGGTGCTTGTGCACACAAAACAAGCAAGGCGAAATGAATGATAAATGCTTATTCTTCTCTAGTTCAGTAATTGAAGGCATTTGAAAAGCCTGATTAGCTTCTACAGCAAAGCAATTCTCAGAACAAAGCTGGACTGGTGGTAAAATTAGAGCAGATAGAAGTTCCCATGTGATTTTTTTTTTTCCCATTTGCTCATTATCTGTGTCCCAGTGACCTTCTCACCACCTGGCATGCAGCATGTTAATAGTTTCTGGATGTGCTTCAAGAACTTCTTTGCTGCAGACAGCTTCAGATTCTTGTTGTCAGAGTTAGCTCAGGCACCAGTATGTGAATTACACTAATTGGTTGCCACTTGTTTCACAGCAATTTCCCCAAGGCCTTTTAAATAGTTCAGAGCAATGCCATCAGCATCAGTCACTGACTGAACAGTGAAGCAGGCAAAATATCCTTCCAAATAAGCCAATAGCACTGGGACCAGAAACACCAGGCCTGTTGTTTGTTGCCAGCAGCACAGGCACTGTTCCTGCTAGGCAGACCTGTTTTGAGCATTTCCCTGACTTCATTCGTCCTCCATAGGATTTCTTAGTATGAGCTTCAGAAACAGGGTCACATTTGCTTTCATAAGTCCGCAGTCAGTCTTGAGAAAAAGGAAATTGTCACCACAGAAGGTCATCAGGAAGCCTTTTGAAAACCACAGGGGTAACTTTAATCTGCTGTGGTGATCAAGACAACAGTCTCCTGATCAAAGACACCCCTCAACACTTGTGGGCTTTATTTGGATTCACTGGACAAAGTTGAGTAAGTTTTGGATGCTATGCATCACAGCCTACACCTCACTACACTGCTTCTCATTGGTCTCATCAGGTCAGAGACTGTGGAGGATTACCTGAAATTAACTGGACTTGCTCTTGAAGACATGGATCTGTTACTTTTCTGTCTGAAATAGGCACTAACATCTGATACAAGAAGGCAAAGGCACAGCAATGACTTTTTTTTGCAATTAAGTGCCAAGTAAACCTTGGCCACTTCCTAAACAAATTTGCAACAGAGAAGAGGTTGATGAGAAACTTGTCTTGGAGCTTGTTTTTACAACTGGAAACTTGCACAGAAGTCCCTTTATATTTCTAATACAAAGAGAAAAAAGAAGGGCAACAGATTCAGAACTACAAGTTCTGTAATGGTAGGGGAGAAGTGATCTGATCCTAGATAAGGAGAAAATTTTGGTTTGTCCTAGAGATCAGCTGTGCTTCATAAAATGAACGTACTGGCAGATACCACCCCCTTTTAATAACATTAAGGATGGAAGTTTGAGTTGGTGATCTTAAGGTCCTTTTCAACCCTTACTATTCTATGATTCTATGCTCTCCTTTGGTCCATTTGAGTTAACATGATATTAACATGACAGGTGCAGCAGTGCTCTCAAAGTCTGAAGGTACCTGTGGCCTATATACAGCTCCATCCTCCTTAAGCCTGCTCTGTTACAGCAGTGTCGTGGTTTAGACTCAGCCACGCAGCTTGTCCACTCACTCAACCCCCCTTTCTTGCCCTCCCCTCCTTCCTCCCCGCTCCCGGAGGAATGGGGAGGAGAACTGAAGGAATGCAACTCTCACGGGTTGAGGTAACAACAATCCAGTCACTAAGGTATAACACAAATCACTATTGCTATCACCAATAATAATGATAAGGAAAACAAGGGAAGAGGGTACGATACCACCTGCCGAAAACGAGCCCGACCGGGAAGTTTCCTCTCCTTCCGGGTAACTCCCAGTTACCTCCTAGGCATGACATGCTATGGTATGGAATACCTCTTTGGTCAGTTTGGGTCCTGTCCCTCCTTCCTCCCGGCCTCCCCTCCTCTCTGGCAGAGCATGAGGCTCACAAAGTCCTTGGTCAGAGCAAACATCACTCAGCAACAACCAAAAACATCGGCCTTATCAGCCTTGTTCCTGGGTTAAGTCAAAACACAGCTACTAAAGAGAAGAAAAACTGATTGCAATTGCTGAACCCAGGACAAGCAGCCATACTTCAATTAATGAATGCTTCTCTACACCTAACGGTTGACTGGAAAGATTAGGTTCAGGTTTTGTATCCTTAAGCTAGCAATACTGGGATGTTTGGAAGTTGAAGCCAGGGTCAAGTCCCCACTGCATTAATACTGTGTGCAGGTAAATCATAAAAAGCTCCAAAGAAATTATTTGCTCTGAAGAAGCTTAAATTCCTCTTAACCTCGAGCTTGAGTGCAGTAGAAAGTACCTACTGTAAAATCACTGAAAAAAGGAAGTTTTTCAGTCATATGTCAAAAAAAAAGTGCTATCCCAGTCATCAGCGGGTCAAAGTGAAAAGAGGCCTGGCCCTGATGACTGCTGCCTAGGGATTTCAAATGGAACATGCTGCAGGAAAAGGCTGAGCAGACTTAGCTGATGCCTTGTGTCAGAAGCTCTGTCTAAAAGAACTAAAACTGGAATGGGAACTCTTTAGATTAAATTCAGATTACAGTGCCTGTGGTCCAAACTTTCTACATCGTTTGAGACAAAAGTCAAGCTTTCAAGCTCTCTCTAGGTAAAGTGAACCTGGGATTTGAAACTTCTGTCTGAATTTTCCTTTAATGCCAGTTTCAAGTCCATTAGATAAAGCCCAGAAAGGTGCAATTCATATTCTCTGCATGCTTCAGATTTTATTCTCTTTTGCATCCAGGATGCACGTGCTAAAAAAACTTGCCTGAGAGCAAAAGATGCTGCCCTGAAAGCTGTCAGCTGTTCGACTTGCAGAACCATTAGATGAAAAAACGCCCACAGCAAACTACCAACCAAACTTCAGAACTCTGTCAAATATTTTTCTTATTGGATGTTGAAGGAATTACTGGCCAAATTCAGATGCATAAATGAGGTCTATTATAGTCAAAGGTGTCTACTCTCTTTAGCCTACTGCAATTGATTGTTAGCATGCCTGCAGCTGAATAAAGACACATGAAAATACTTTGGAGAATTTGATTTGTTTTGGTTGGCCTTTCCTACAGCGAGGAGAACTGACAGAATTCTGTAATTTGTGGTCTGGAGAATGAAAAGGCAGTTTGTTGATGAGGCTGAGTGGCACAAGAAGGTAGAGGCAAGAGTTAAACAGACTGGTGGAAACATCTACTTTTTCTGTTAAACACATTCAGTGACGTTGGTAACGGGAGTGTGTGAGGTGCCCACTGCCATGGAAGCAAACACAGGAATAATAAATGACACACTATGAGATTTAATACAATGGACTCTTTAAGGGCTGACTGTTGCGGTGCCAAGCTCCTGGTGCAGGGCTGCCGACGACTGCTCAGCCAGCTCTGCAGTGAATGAACACTTGAGGAAAAGGTTCAACCAACCATAAACTAGAAGAATTTCATTTGCTTCCCTTAGAGGTGCAATATGAGGATGTTCCAGAGCGCACAGGCTTGTGAACACCGATCCCTACTCTGTGCTTGGCTGGTGGGGTGTGGTGTTTTGTTCAGCTTTGCCTTGTTTTTAAATATTGCTTCCTATGTGTAGAGTTTATGTGCAAATAGAACCAGGGAAATCACCTCTGCTCTTAACTGAAAAAGGGTGGGACACCTCTTTTCTATTACTGGACAAACCGTTTCTTAAAATGCCAAACGGCTTCTCTTCTATGTTTAGCTAGCTTAGGACAAGGAAGGAAGAGAGGCACAAAGGAAGGAAAGGTGGGGAGAGACACCCCGAAGGAGTGTCTGCACACAAACCAGTAGCTTCATTTTGGTTTATCCATCACAGATTTTTAATACAGATTCCCCTGTCTTTTAGGTTTCTTTAAAAATTAATCACTGCCATTCCAAAGTAAGTTTAAGCATTTACATACCCTTTTATGGTTATAGTAGGCCTAATAGTCATGATTTGCCCATGTGACTGAAACCAATCTGAAAACCTAGTAAAGAGTGAGTTTTATTGTGAGAGAAGCAGTTTGACTACAAGCAGTACTGGTAAGAAAGAGGTAAGATTGTGCTCTGTTTGGCCTTTTGACAGAAGGGCACAAGAGTCACGGGATGGTTTAACAGGTGATTTAGCTCCATCTCATTTTCTGTTTTTCACTGTCACTTTATCTGAAGCTGGTAGCTATGTAGTTGAGGCAGGAAGTGCTACCACAGCACTTAAGAAAGAGTCTGCTGCACTACCAGGGTGTTGCAGTTACCACAACTTCAACAGGATGACTCTGAAAGGCCTTTAGTATCTCATTGAGACAGGTCTGACTCCTGGCTCTGGGAACTCAGCTTCTTTGGCTCACAGCTAATGAGCAAGCTTGGTTGGAAATGCTCAGCATAATAACATTTCAGTTCCCTCTTAAAGGCAAAGTCCACAGTTCCACTTCTCAGGCACTCTCTTGCTTTCTTCCACCAAGAAACTCCAAATTTTGTTTTAGTGCAGGCACTTTCTGGTCAAGTGTTGCTAGCCCAAATAATTACAAGCCCTACTGGATGGAGATTAAGGTAGTTTTCCATGCATGGATTTGGAAGGCTCACTTAACAGCTAATGAGAGAGCTATGATGTAACAGCCTGATCAGAGCCCTGAGAACAGGTCTTCATCCACCTGAAGTATCCTTCGCACACTGGTCCTGGAACAGAGGCTGTCAGTTATGCTAAACTATGCCAAGCTGTCTGGAAGCTGTGATGAGGAAGGGGAGAAAGGCAAGTGTCTCATTTCAGTGTTTCACTGAGCTGTTCCAGCCCCTCTGTCTGGCCTCAGAGAGGGGATAAGCCAAAAGTAGGCATGTCATGCTCTGGATATATTCACTGCCAGCTTTTTGCAGACACAATACTCTACCCAGCAGGGGTGGCAGGCGGGCAGCAAAGGCCCAGGAACGTCACACTCCTGATCAAGATGCTGATGTGGTCCATCAGTTCATGTGAAACTGGCATTAGAATATAACATAAACATGTGAAAGACTGAAGGCTTTCTGGTCTGAGAACTTTTTTTTTGTTTCAGCATAGCTGTTCCATTTTAAGCAAATAGATATTTGCATATCTGTTTGGTTTGTTGTTTGGGTTTTTTCTCTTTGTATGCAGTTGTCAAAGTACTTTGCAAAACTGAGGCACAGCAGTGAACTGAAACTTGGAAGGGAATCCAAATGCATGAATCCAAAAGAAGGAATTAGGAGGGTAGATGGGGTGGAAATAGAAACGGAAAACTGTGAAAACAAGGTTAGTGCAAGAGATCCTAACTGAAGCTTTGGCCTGCGTGAATAAAATGTTTCATTCTTCTGCACTGAGTGCATCAGCTTACTGTTGTGCCTGACATGTCAAACTGGACAAATTGAGTTGAAAAGAAAGTTTTCTGGTTCTGTGTCTATTACGTGCAACAAAATGATAACTCTACATTTGCTCTAAGGATAGCAAGGCAGGCTTTGCTTGCTTGTTTGGATGACATTCTTTCACCTCTTGACGGAGTTTGATTTTTGCTTGGCTGGTGTTACTTGATTTTAGAGAGGATCTGCAGTGTTGTGGTGCTGTTCTGCTTTCCTGGGCATTACAAAGGTAATTGTAGAAATATAATTTGAGGTAAGATGTTAAATAAGGAGTTGATTTACCCCTTCTGTTTCTGAGGCAGTGAAGGATGGATATAACGTGTCACAAACACCATTAGAATAACATGAAACCTCTGAGGTGCTCAGTGAGCATGTGGGGGAGCTTAACAGAAGTGGCAACTCCCTTTTACTACATAGCAACCTTCTGTTTGCAGTCTGTACAGTGAGACACAACAGGTCATAGCTACCCTAGCAAAGAGCATATCTGAGGTAATGCTGTTTTGCTCAGCCCTGGGGAACACCCCTGAGATGAATACACTCTACTGCTTGTAGTCAGACCACCCACCCTGTTTTGGAGCTATCATAGAAGACCAGTTACATACAGTCTGTGACAGTCCCTTTTACAGTGAAGCAGAGCAGTGATCTGCTGATGATGTGTCCTGATCTTATTCTCCAGCTCTCTGAATTCCTAGTGTTTTTCAGGAGTGCTGCAATACCATTTTCTTCCCTTTCTCTGGGAATGCAGATCACATCCCCTGACTTACCTTCAAGACCTATTAATATTTTGGGAAATTCCACCACACCTAACTCACAAAGTTTTCTGTATATGTTTTACCCTCATAACCAGTTTCCTTTCCCCCCACCCAAGGAAGGGTGTAATCCAGTTCCATGACTCTAAAAGGCCTTTTCAAATCTGTCTGAGAGCTCTGTGCCTCCTGTGACATCAGTGGGGGGGCAAGGGAGAAGGAAAAAATAAAGCATGCAAACAATAGCCTTAGAGTAAATATGATCTCACTATGATTAAACCACAGCACATCAAAATCAAAAAGCAGATGGAAAACCCAACCTCTTTCCCTCAGGCAAGCAATTAAAAACTTAATGAAAGGAGATCGGAAGTTAAATGCTTAAGAACTGAAGGAGCAGAGCAGAAGGGAAAAAAAGAAAAGAGATGGAAAGAAAGAATCCTGAAACGTGTGTTTCGAGTTCTCAGTTTTCCATTTTCTGGCATTTGCAAGCAGCCTTCTCCCAGACAAAAGTTTCCTTAAAAGAAAAAAAACCCTTCCTAAACTTAACCCTTCTCTGTGCAGCTCTGGGGAAACAATTCTAGGTCAGCTGTCAAGAAACAGTGGCTGTGTAGGCTTAGGACATCAGTACTGTCACCAACTTCTTTGTCTCATGTTTTTAACTTTAGGAAATACGATTTTTTTTCTCCTCCCCTTTCCCACTCCCCCCCCCTTTTTTTTTTTTCTTAATCTAGAATTTTGCTGAATTGAGGCACACTCTTCTTCCCCAGTCTCTCCAAAGCTCTCCATAGAAGGGAAAGCCACCCTTCTCTGTCACTTTAGCGTCACCATCTGGGATACTACACAGCAGCTGCAACTTGGGATGCCCTGAGAATCCAGATACTGAAAAACCCCTCAAGCTTGGAAATTCATGTTTCCAGTCCTGGGCTGGCCCTCAGCAGGCTGGTGGAGGGGACAGGCAGAATCAGACACACTCCCAGGGGAGCCAGGCCTTACTGGCAGATGAGGGCTTGCCAGGCGTGGTGATGGTCTTCTCCATTCCACAATGCAGTGGTCAAAAGTCAACAAGCCTCCCAGGACAGCTTGATTTTGACAAGCTGACATTTTCTAGGGAAGCATACCCCTGGAGAAGGGAGAGGGACAGTGTGTGGGTGCATTTCAAACAGTTCAAGTTACTATGCTTACTCTCAGACTGAAATACAGCATTAACTGTATTCTTGATCGCATGAGAGATTGGTTTGTGCAATTCCTGGGCTGCAAACAAGATAAAGCAGTACAAGCAGGGAGAGAGAGAAAAAAGCCCTAACTGCTTGTAAACTAGGCTTTTCTATAACAGTAAAACTTGGATTATTACCTCAAGCATTTTAACTGCCTGTAAAGTCCATAGGACAAGGACATTCATGACCCTACAGACTGCAAGCTGTATGTCAAACAGTGTATACTTTCAGTCGTTTTGTGCTTAACTCTTTGGACCAAGAAATTAATTTCTTTGACAGAGAATACTTGAATATTCATGGCCTGTATTTTCCTCCCACTGACCTCAACCAAGCAGGACATTCATTGCAGAAACTAAAACTTACTCTTAGGATCCTCCAGCATTTTCTAAGATTGTCATCACCAAATGGTTCAGAGTATTGCTGCTGCTAATAATTTCAATCTTGCTGTGAATGAGGCCTGCCTAAGAGCTTATGATGCACTGACTGCATTCCTGTAGTGTAAAACTATGCTTACTACCCTTCCTTTTCCAGGCAGGCTAATCCACTCTGACTGTGAATGAAGTGCTTTTAAAACAAACACCAAAACAGAAAGGCGAGAATAGGCCTCATCCCTATAGAGAGAAAAATATACAACTTTTGTTGTGCTATGGGCTTGTGTTTCTAGGACTGCAAACTATAGCTTTAGCAGTCCTGTTTCTTGTCAAACGCAAAGTATCTCCAAATCTGCTGTGGAAAAATGAGCTCTTTAAAATTAAGACAGTTTCCACTACTGTAATGTCTAGACCAAAAGGCAAAAGAAAAAAGAACACCTGCCAAGAGCAGCCTGTGATAAACAGGCAGCAATATTCCAGGGCTGTACTCTTAGATGCTATAAAGTGACCCAGCTTCACTGACACTGAGAGCTACAGCCATTTACAGGCAGCAAGGAATACCTCTAAATGCAGCTTTACTTAGCAGTAGCTTGACTTAACAGTGCTGAATACATGCCATAAACATTCTTCTTTACTACAATCCTGGAGGGCTGTCTGATCAATAATACTACAGAAGACCTAGCATAAAGCATCCTTCAAGGGTCAGAGCACAGCTGTAAGAGGTAAATGTCCACTGCTGTTATGGATGCTCAGGGAGCACATACTATGTAAAAAAAGCATCTTGGAAACTGCTTGGGAACTGACTTGCGCATTTACAATTCCAAATGTCAGTGAATGTGGACTCCTACAGAAGTATATGGACTTTAATGTCTTGAAGTTGAGATACTTGTCTCTATCTAAAGTGCAGCCAGAAACAGAGCAGAAGTTAAGGGTTCTCCACAATCATTGCAGCTAAGGCATATACCTGTTCATGCTCTTTTTAAGTGCTTATGTTGCTTTAAAAATGAAATTAAACTCCAGATCTTGAAGATAGGCAGGTTCCTAATTCCTGTTGGTATGAATGGGATTTAAGTACTTAAATGTCTGTGATAAGCTAGTCCAAATAAAATAGCAACACAAAAATGACTTTACCTAGGCCCCAAAGTGACCTCTATTGCATGCGGAAGTCATTCCCATGTCCTTAACATCTTTGATAATAGCAATATGATGACAAGGAAGCCTTCATCATGGAACCATGTTCCAGTCATGGTTTTCTACTTTTTGTATGCACAGAGACACAAGGCTGTTTGCTATTTCCAGATACCGAGGGAACACCCTCATCTGCTGTACTTTTGTGAAAGAGCAGGACCTTGTGGTTGGCTGATGATTACAGTGAATGTGGACCAGGAACTACATTCTTGCTCTTTGCAAGAAGACCAACAGGCTTCTTGTCTATTACAACTGTAAAGTTGGACAAGGCAGCCAGTAGGCACACCCATTCTAGTAGTGGTGCTTCTAGTAGAAGGTGTGTGCAACTCAGGAGAATTACCTCATTCAAACTTTTACTTGGGTCACTAGACACACCTGGCCTTGCTGCAATGACTCTGGTGTTTGTAATGGAGCAAAGGCAGCTCAATAATACAAACTTCTCCTGAGCCACCACACGTATGAGTTCAATGTTCAGTGATAAGATATCAGTGCAAGTATAATTTTTTCTAACCCCACTTGCTGCTAGGCTTGAAATCACAGGATTCCAAAGGTGAGTTTGTAGTCTTAAGAACTGTGGTCTAACATTTAATGAGTTCACGGTAACAATTTGTAAGACTTCCCAAAGTCTAGGCTGTGTTCTGCAAAACAGTAGTTACTGGCTTAGGAAAGCTGCATAACTCTCCTGAATTGTACTTTCATTTTTCCTTTGCAGAAAATGTTTCCATAAAGTCTTACTATTAGGGAGTTTTCCTGCTCTCTGACCTGGTAGATCCTCCTCTGATCAGGTCTTTTGATAGGATGGCACTGTTGGGTCAAAGTATCTCAAAGCTAAGTAATAGTCTAATGTCACTGCAGTCTGTTGCAGGATCTTAAAAGTGTGAGTAGAGCCCTCAGGTTACTCTCCGAAGTCTCTTCTATTATCTAGGGTCAAACTGAATTGGAACTATCAAAAATATAAAGAAGACTGTTCATCTAGCAGTTCTGCTTCCACACTGTGTACTGGAAACTACTGGACAGAGGCAGATTAAGGCTACCACTTTCTTGATGAAACAGATTTACAGCTACATTACTGGTGAAACAGATTTACAGCTACATTACTCAGGAGGAGCTGTTTGCATAAAAACACAGAAGTTCTGAAATCATGCAAAAACCTGAATGCTGTTATCTGTAATGCTTCGTGATGGTTCCTCTTCTTTCTCTGAAACAAGTCCTGTAACATCCGTAAGTCTCAGCACCTCCATCTCTCAAACACAATTAACAACACCTTGCTATCCTACCAAGCCTATGGGAAACCAACTCTATCATGTGAAGTTCTCAAAAACCCTGAAGTATTGAGGCAGTTACTTCTATTGGAGGTACCCAAAATTGGAGGATTATATGCAGCAGTAAAGGGGGTGAGATGGGAGAGGCACACAGCAGTGAAGACCAGGAATCTGAAAATCCAAGCTTTGGGGAGGAGCCAGTCATGTTGCTACATCTCACTAGTGCTGCTACTGATTTAGACCTGACAATGCTGGACTTCCGCCACCTCCCTCCATACAGCCACAGAGGGGAGAAAAATCATGGAATTTCCATTGCAAATTCACGATGGTAACAAGCATGGCACAAACTTGGACAGTTTTTCCCTTTGTTGGTTTGTTCCTGTAGTACTACCTTTTACAAGGTTTTACAGCTCCTGTTTACTTCTAGGTTTGATTGCCACTCTGTGACTACTGAGATACCAAATAAATAAATAAATAAATAAATAAAAAGAAAATAGAGGAGTGTGAGGAATAAATGAAACAGAGAGGATTTGGTTAGTAAAGTACAGGCAGTTCTTTTCCCTTTACATGGCCCGACACTCAAAGTCTTTCATTGCCAGGGTTACAAGCGGCTTTTCACAAGCATTCCTGATTGGGAATATAGTATTTCTTCCCAGGGACACTATTTTGTTTGTCTTGGCATGCAGACATTGTAATCAAGTCTGTATATTACAGGACTGTGCCTTAGCACAAATGGCAGGCATTTCAAACCCTATTTAGGTTTCTTCCTTGCCCAACAAATTATCTAAAAATAGATAATCAAGACCTCATACTTTACATCTACGTCATTCCTTCTGGCTTAAATGAGGTAAGGAATGTAGGGACTTTTTTTCTTCCTCTCTTCTTTCACTGTTTGGATCTTTTGGTAAACAGATAAGCCCCTCTTTCTCCTTCCCCCTCTCTTTTTGTCTTGCTTGTGAAAAGCCAACAAGCTACAGAAGCCTTATTATGATTAATGCCTTCTCCCTTTTGCATCTGACAGACTTTTATTGCCTGAGATAAAGGCATTGGAATTGGTGGGTAGATTATCCTCTCCCATCATGTTCTTCTCTGATCATAGTAATTTCTGGTATTTCTGATCCTACATAGCACATTTCAGCTGTAACTGCTTCATCCTTGGAGTCACAGTCTGGGTCAGGGTTCAGAAAGGGTTTATCCTACATTCTGGAGTACAGAATACTGGAATAGCATCCTGTGAGAACTTGATGGGATGGGGGTGTACTTGGTGTCTCATGAAGAGTTATAGCACAGAAGGATTCCAAGTTTATCACCCAGCAGGAATTAATTTCTGAAAGTAAGTATAATTTTCTTATAGACAAGTAGGACTAAGGCTCACAACTGATATGCGAGTATTTGTTATGCTTAACATTTCATGTCTTTCCATTGCTCACTCAGAATAACTTTTGTATTCTCCATTATTTAACCAGAACGTGAGTGGTAGAACACGACCTAACCTGGTAACATCCGTAAGCCTCAAATTTGCTTTGCTTTGAACAGTCATAGCTTCATTGAATTCCACACAGTGTGCAAAAGAGACACAGAAGTGTAGAGACATATATAAAGCAAAATTCTGAATTTGCTTAAATCCACAGGGATTTTCCCAGTGGCTTTCAGAGGATTCAGAGTAGCATATTGGAAGACTGAGGTTGGATTGCATATTGGATTGAGTAGCATATTGGAAGAATTTTTGAAGAGTGGGATGGTCAATAAAAGAAGCTTAGGTGAAGTGAAAAGACGAGTAAAAAAAGGGTAGATTGAGTAATGGAAAAGTTACCTAGGCCAGAAATTAGTTGGTTTAGTCACACTAAAAGTGAAGCTGTGAATGATGGAGAAATGTACTCAGGGTCTCATGCGAGTCAGTTCCTGTTCTGTTCAACTGTTAATACTCTGATTAAACTATGATAAGCATCTCAACCATTTCATTAAATGAGGCCTTATTTCATGGACTAGAAAAATGGAAGTAAAGAATGTCGGGCCCCAATATAACAGCAGGAGCAGTTAAACAGACCCAACTCTGCACCTGGAAGCTAAGCCACCTCTGGAGTGATGGTATGTCCGCAGGCAGGCCATGAGCACATTCTGTTCCTTTATCTTCTATATACAATAAAAACTATAGGACTTTTGTTTTCCTATAGAAACATAAAAGAAAGAAAATACAGAAAAAAGAAGAAAAGACTGAATGAGCAGGTATTTTCTATACATATTGCTTCAGGGATAAGAAACAGCTCTAAGGATCTTTGTCCTAGTTAAGTAGTGTAAGAAACTACTTCACATTTCCCAGGGAAAGTAAACACTTGAGTCTGACAAGAAGGCTTTTGAGGCCAAACCCTTCAGTCTTTTTTTTTTCTCTAATGGCTTGTTCTTTCTTTGTCTAGCTTTCTCTGCCCAGAATTACGTAATCACAAACCCAAACAAAAATGCTTATTCCAACCAGACAGCGCAAAGGAAACACTAAAAGCAGGGACGACTTCCCCCTTTTGAGCCACTTTATCAGTCCCTATTCTTGCAATGCGATTGGGCTACATGTGAGGCATGGTCTCCTTGCAGCAGAGGAAGGGTAGATGGTTACCAAGAAGTCTGGGAGCTGTATAACTATGCAGGCCCATTATTTTGCCACTGTGACACTGCTCTTCTGATCCCAAGTGCCTGACTTTTCTAGGCAAGATTCACAGCTTCTCTAAGCAGGTATAAAGTCTACCTGAACTGATGTAAGATAGAGTAAAAAGGGATGGGAGATAAATGCTATCACAGACTTCAGACAGCTGTTCGAGAACATATTTAAAACCCAACAACAACAACAAAACCAAACACACACACACCTCCCCACACCCCCAAATTCAGATAAAAATTCTCTCAAGTCATGTATCTTTGTCTATCTCTGTTTTACATTGTTTATTTTTCATGGTTATTCTTAACCACTATGAGAAAGAGAAACTAGCAGCAGTTTTGAAGACTTAACTCTGACTTTTCCCAAAGTTTGGGTATGAGAGATCCTGAAAGCTTGGGCTGAGCTCAGAGATATATGGAAAAGCAAGAAAATCTGCGTATATTTGCCTAGGTATCACTTGCACATCTCGTTCTGCCCAGTGTTATAAAGTTACAGCATCAGGGCTCTTCTATACTGCATTTCACTTCCAAATCAAGTGAGTCTCCAAGTAAGCATATAACGTGTGACACTTCCAAATCACTTCTTTTATTGATGCTGAAGTTATTTTTGGCAGAGGAAGGACAGTTTTCCCTTCCTTCCCCCTTTTTTCCAAGCACACAAGATCATGGTATGTCTGTACAGTAATCTAATGCCCTGTGGGCAATTCAGTACCTTGCCCAGATGGCTTTAAGTAGAGTAATACTAGGATGAAAGCCTCAAAATTTGTGACTTCTGAAAAATAAAAGCAACTCTGGTAAAAGCCTAATCAAAACCCACTTATTTCACAGGGGAAAGGGAGATAGGCTAACCATTATTTTAAATACACAGTTATACTTTTCCTCCTTACTTGTAACTCACCCAATAGCCTGCCCCGAAAAGCTGCACTGCGATAACGAGACACTCACAGAGGGCTGGAAAATGGGCGAGTTACAGCCCGGTGAGACGCGGCGAAACCTGTCCCAAACCGATGCTGGGCCCCACTTACACACCCCCCTTTCCCCAGCCACCGGGCTCGTCCCGTTAGCCAGCGCCGGGGCAAGCGGGGAAAGCGCTTCTCCTTCTCCCCCTACCGCGAACACTCCAGAGCGCCCGTGGATGGGGGTGTCTCCGCCGGCTTGTCCCCGGTTCCCCTTTTTCCCTCGGAGCACCTCCCTTGGGGCTCTCTGCCTTTAGCCTGCATAGAGCAGCAGGAGAGGGGAGAGGGGCTGGCCGACCCCCGGAGCCATCGGCTATAACCGCATACCCTGAAAGGAACTGGGTGCTGAGGGGAGCCCCGAGCCAACCGCTTCGCCATGAAGACTGCGACCCCTCAGCAAGCGCTGACAAGCCCGTGAAACTCCGTGCGCCCAGCCCAGCCCTGTCCCGTTGGCTGCTTACCTTGTACTTCATGGCTGCGGAGCGCTTAGGAACCGGTGCCGAGCCCACTACTCCACCGTCTGCCGCATCACCACCACCACCACCACCTCTCCGCACCGCGCCGCCCGCCCCGCCGCCAGGGTACCCCGTTCATTTGCATAGCGTCCTCCCATTGGCAGCTTTCTGGACACCGTGGGCCCTCCCCGGCCACGTCCCCTACCGCCCTGCCGGTCGCGCCGCCTGGGGGTTGCTGTTGTGGTGGCGTGTATCGCGACAGATAGCCCCGCACGGAGGGCGGGCTGCGGCTCTGCTGCCGTGATCCAGCGGCACCGCTCACCTCGAGTTCGCGGCGTGAAACGGACACTCGGAACAAAGGGGCTTCTGTCTGGCCAGCCCAGCCCCGGCTGCTGCCTGCTGTGCTGGGGTGGGCTGGGCTTGACAGGGTTCAAAGCACTCAGGCTCCCGGCGAAGGCTGCCCCAAAGCTTCCCCCTCGTAGCCTGAGACCTGCAGGGCTGTTCGAAGGTCCCTGTGTGCTGCCAAACCCGCCGGGTGCTAGACCTTTTCCGTCCTTCCCTCCATTGTCGCCTTTTTCTTGTGCAGCTTTTGGAGGGATTGAGTGTTTCATGCTGCTTTGTTGTCTTTGCAATTGATTTTTGTTCTCATTTGTCCCCAGAATATAATCTGCCTCTGAAATCAGGATGCCAAGTGATCACTTTGCCTAGGAAAATCTGGTGGTGAAAGGGTGGTTAGGCACCACAGACCAACATGGCTTTAATGACCTGAGATGTCCATTATAAAGAGTAGCTATGGCAAATAAGGATTTGGGAGAGTGTACTCATTAACTCTGATATCCTGGGGGCAGGAAAGAACGGGAAAACAAATGTGTGATGATCCTCCATGCTTTTTAAGTCAGACTCCTTAATCAGGCATGATTAATATGGTGCACATAATGGGAATCTTTGTGTATGGAGTATACTCCAGCTTGTTAGATGAACAGGAAATAAATTCTCTCCTTTCTGCCCGAGTTGGATCTTATCCAACATTTCTAGGTCACAGATGGACTCAAGACTAATTCTACTGGCCTAAGGAAAAACAGCAAAGTATAATCTTGTACTACCAGATTACAAGCATAACTTCACTCTATCATACAGCGATATCCTTAAATTCTCATGTGAGTAATTCTCTAGAGAGGGCTCCTGTTGCTAAAATGGCTTCATGGCTTCTTAAGAATGTCATACTTTTAATCTGTAATCTCTTTCATTCTCTAGTTCCATCATAAAATATGGGGTTATCTATACAAATTTACTAAATGAGTGCAAAAATGCATTATTTTTTCCTGTATCATCTTCTTGACTGCATATACCCCAATAGCTCATTGGTATGAGTCCCCATCAGTACAAAAGGTGTCTTGTTGGGAAAAGTGAGCTTCTGCTTTCTGCAGTTCAGAGCATGCCGCTGTGACTGGGCTCCTTGTGCAGTGCTATTGCTTCACTTTCTCCTGGGTTTTCTTTCCTTTTTTGTTGTTGCTGTTGATTCTTCTGATTTTTCCAAGAAGTTACATTGAAAGAGATAATATTCTATATGAGATAGGTTTGGGGCAGCATCAAAATAAATTTGGGCACTTTTAAGAGGGTAAAGCTCATTTGTATTCTGTGTCCTTTGATACTGTATTTAAGAACAGAATTCTTCCAGTGATTATGCGTAATCCTATTGTTAGGAGAGCATAAATCTTTTTGGTGTGTTTCTTAACTGTAGGGTTTGACCTTTGATTTTCTTTTTGCTTATTTTTGTCCAAGGATAAAAATTTCTTCTGAGAGGAGAAAATTCTTCCCAAGTACAGAGGGTACAATGGCTGAAATGTTAGCGTGGTATTGGACTTGCATCTAGGTCCTGTTCTCTGATTAAGCTCTGTATAATCTCTATGTGGCACCATAGTCATGAAGATAAATGCACTAAAGATTGCAAAACCACATTAATAAGACCCAGATAAGTATCAGAGACAAAAATAAGAAAAGTAGAATCATATTTCTGACTTCACCTATATCTAAATGCAGATTGCATCTGGTTTCCAGTCATCCTGCCAATACTGATACTTTTCATGTAACTGGTGCTTTTCCTTTTTCAGAATGCCTTTACAGTTACATTATAAAACCTAAGCACATTTGAGAAGCTGTGCCTTCTGCTTTTGTTTTAGCTTTCATTGCTTTTAATGTATGTAAAATGTCCCTGACTGATCTTAATGTGAGGGAACAGATGTGTATAAAATTCTAATTGGGTTGTTTTCTTCTTTATATATTGTTTTGCCTTTATTGCTCTCCATAACTCGTATTAAAAACTTTCAATTAGATGTCACTGGTATAACACTTTGGTCACGAGAACACAAAGTTTGCTGGTGCTGATAACTATACTTTACAATCCTGAAGAAGCAGGTACAAGAGTTGTTATTTTACAGGGAGAAAAAGAGATTGCCATTGCACACCACCTGCTCAGTAAAATCCCACTGCTCATTTTATTCATGCACCCTTCCTCTCTCCTACCTGCTCTGTTTACCCACTTCAGCTTTCTTTGCACTTTGAGGGGGGTTTTGATTTCCCTAAGGGTGAAATATTCCCTGTTAATGCAACAGTTCTGGTAGAGCTAGCAGCATGGTGGAGCTCTGCTAATGTCACGAATGTCAGGAATTAGATATACCTTGAAAGAGAGATTTGTAAATATGATCCTGTAACCTTAACACACTACTATAAGAAGTCAGGACTGTGGCAAGCGCATGTCTGTGGTTAGTGCAGGCACTTTGCTTTGCTTGATGATCTTGTTGACTGTCATGCCTTTAATACTGTATTGCAGGCATAGTCTAGGAAAGTTTTGAGTTGGTTGCCTTGGATAATGAGCTCAGTTATACAATGGAGCATGCTTATGAGGAAGCCACGACCTGGCACTACTGAAGTCTGTGTTGTAGAGGCAACTTGAGCTATGTTGCCAGGATTTATAACTGCAGGGTCCTATTGAAGTTCTCAGGAGGGTAATTCATGTAATGTGTCTCTTTGCCTCACAGCACAGCAATGGCTTGATTCACTGCCTCATATTTTATGCTGCTACAATTCTAGCAGAATAGCAAATGGGTTCTGTGACTTTGTCTTGTTCCTGCATCAGTGGTTTTTGTTTGTTTCTTTGCTTTTACTGAAAGCAATTAATATTACTCTCTGCTCATTTGGACAACATACTGCTTGTCTCACACTCCCCTGCACCATCCTGGTGAACTTGCGTTGTTTCTGCCTGCACCACTGGTCTGTGTCTTCCTGGTGCCCTCCTGATTGCCAGTTGGGGTTTAGGGGGTATCTGGAGGATTGCAGCAGGTGAAATGGTAAGGCAGCCAAAGGGACTGCTTGTCAGCAGCTCACCAGCTGCAGCCCTCAGCACACAATGTGGAACAGAGCTGTCAGCTGGGCTGGGAAGGGAATACCTATTGAAGCAAATCAGCTAGCTATCACCCTGTGACAACTGATAGGAGAAGAACATGAGACACATACCCAGCTCTGAAAGGTTACTCAAACAAAAATCCCTTGTTCCTGTTTCTCCATGACACAACCTGAGAAAAGAGAGACACAGCAGATTGTCTCCCTCACATCTGAGAGAGTCTTTTCAGGAGGGGTCTATGAGCTCTGTGTTTGGGAAACACGGAGATCTCTTTTTTTTAGCCCCTGCACAAAGCCCTAACTATCCTTTGATTATGTTGTGTGGCATCCGCATCGCTTCTTGCTGTGAGACTTGGCCAGGGGATTAGGATTAAAATTAATTTAGTTACAGTGCTGCTGCACTTTACGAGCAAAGGAGTTGTAATTAGCCGTGGTCCTGCCGATGCTATAAGACTACCTGGACTGGTTCAGCCAGCATGCAGTGGATAAAATTTCTTCAGTATAGAACAGTTTTAAACACAGTCAGAGTGGTGGAATTTGCTTGCTTGGACAAATCTGTTAAAAAAGTTGAAATGCTGCTGTTTCCTGAAAGGAGTCTTAACAAAAATTTACCACTGACGTGGGCAGGCTTCTGTCTCTGTCTGCACAGAAAGGCGCCTGTCCCACCTCACTAGGAGATAATGAGAAAAAGATTTCATTCTCACCCGAAGAAGGCAATATTTTGCATTTCAGCAGACCAAAACAAAGTCTGCTCTGTTTTTCTTTGACCAGTGGTGGAAATCTTTTCAAGCAAGTGGTCTATTTCATTTAACAGTAACAGAAGTCTGTCCCGGCAGACAGAGGGGTAGGTAGTGATTGCTGTAGTGCTTAGGTTTAAATGCAAGGTGCAAACTGTGAGGACAAAAATTGTTAATAGAAGTATCTTTTTTACAGTGATGGTCCTTTGCCATTCTACCTAAGATGCTTTTTAACTACAGGACTAGTTCACTTGTCTTGCTCTATAATTCTACATTTCCTTTAATACATATGAACTAATCTTACAGGCATCCCACCTCCTTTCACAATAAAGCACAAAAGCTGTTCACATTCTAAAGAAGGGCATTTTATGCAGTGTTTCTTCAGGAATCGCTCATTTAACTTTGTAAGTCAACCATCAAGGCCCTGTTTAGTGACCCTCCTTCAGAAAAAAGGAATAAATACAGCTTCCTCTATCCTCTCTGTTTTGCTTCAAATGCCAGCCAGAAAGAAACATACTGGTGTCCTCCCACCCAAAAGGTTTTGAAAGTGAATCCAGCCTTTGTTAGCTTGAGAAATCATGGAAGGCAGTTGGATTTCACATATTCTGGGACTGGCTAGCACTAAGGCACCAGCCTGACCCAGTGAATAAAACCTGAAAAGTCTGCTCAGTTAAAAAAAAGAAATGAAAAGAAAAGAAAGGAAAAAGGAAAATAAATAGTAGTGCAAATTTAGTTTGTTATGAAAAGCAGGTGGTCACCACCTCAGGGGAAAATAAGCATAGGAAGGGGAAACAGTGGATTCACTATTAAACAGTATGAGGGACCCATTTCACTCTGGATAAAAGAAAGAATGTGAAATCAAAATGAAGTAAATTTATCTCTGATCCAGTACTGAGTACTAACTGCAAATGAGGATAGAAAAGAATTGCTTTTCCAGGTCCATGCAGCATAGCAGCTCCCCAGCCATCTGGCTGTTGTAGAGCATGCAGGTCCGTGGGACTTCATGTTCTCAGTAGTTCTGGAAGGAATTTGTGCAAGACAGCAGCGATTGTAGCTGAGCTGCCATGCACACTTTGCAAGTAAGAGCTCTGCAAACCTTGCTGTGTGCACTGGTGTGGATAACATTGGTGCTTCAGTGAGATGTCAGAAGCTGGTGCCTTCAAGATGGATGCAGGACTGGCAGACTGGATCCCCAGTGCTTGCCTGCCCACGAACTGGTGGTGTTGGGAGGGCAAGAAGAATGTAAGGTATGCGGGGAAGACTGGAGAGAGAAAAGAATGTCAGGATGGAGCATGAACTGGCCAGTTCCTTCCAGAGATACTGTCAAAGGCTTATTCATTTCCCAAACAAACAAACAAACCAGTGTAACAGTGGCGCTGACAGAATCCACTCCTTTATTTTCCCCTCTGGCATTGAATACTTTTAATACATGGGTTAAAAAATACAGGCTTGCTTCCAGACGTGTGGCATGCATGCCACTCAATCTACTGATGCCAAAAGAGGTTTTTTGGTTTTGTTAAGAAAAGCTGACAAATAGAGCAACTATGGAGACTGCCAAAGGCTTCTGTTCTCTCTGGTTCACAACTGTATGGATGAAATGTGATAAATGTAATACAGAGAGGTTGCTCAAGAGGAAATGTATGTTTAGACATAACAGCTCGTTTAAGTTGAAAGGAATCCAGAATTGGAACCGGAATTGCCTCAGACAAGAAACTTGGGCACAAAGCTTAGGCATGTCAAGCTTTTCATGCAGTCACTATGACTGAAGTCAGAAGTCATAGGGCTGGCATCCAAATACTCAGATCTTTACCTGAATTTTCTACTTTAATTTTCCCCAGTTTGGGCGAAACTCTGGAGCTGAGATTTTTATCTGTGTGCATCATGTTACATTATTCCAACAGGTATTAAAGTCATTGAAGTAGGAGTGGGTTGAGTAAGGTATTTCTTTTCATTTTTTTGTTAGTTTTTTTTGGTGGAGGCCAATCAGCCCATCAGAGCACTGTGTTCCCAGATTAGAAACCCCTCAGGCTCTTTGGAGCATGCATCCAGCATGCTAGGTTTGTGGGAATGAAGTCCTGACTCAACACATAACCACCTGCAAAGGAGTTCCTTCATGAAAGCAGAGTATGTATTTGGACAATTAAGTAGGAAACAGTGGTCTGGAATAAACAGGTTCATCTTCCTGTGATATCCTGCTTGATGTCTAGAAAGATAATATTTTGTAGGCTAGTATCAGTAGGCTTTTCTCAGCAGATGTGATCTCTCTCCCCTCCACACATGCACACACAGAGAGTAATATGCAGCAATTCCCATCCCCAGAAGCCTTGTAGCAAATAGCTCTGCTCTTTCCAGTCTCTAGTGGCCTGCTCCTGCCTGCTTTTCCTGCCTGCCTCTCCTTCCTATCCTGCCTTCCTAGTCCTGCAGTTGACAGGGTGGAGAGCCCCGATTCCAAGCATACGTGCCCGCACTTTCCTCTGAATTTGTGTGGAAGGATGTTGTGCAAAAGTATGGAGTTGCAAAATGGCATATAAAGAGCAGGGTGTGTTGAAGTCCTTACACGTTTATTAGATCTAAAAGACTACATCAAAATCCTTGCAGTCCCATAAATCCTATGCAGACCATCTGGCCCCACCTCAGGGAGCAAGGACCAAGGAAACCATTTTCTACCCTCCTCTTCCCCGTGATTTGCAAAATACACACTGCTTTAACTTGGGAAAAACTCAAAACTGACCCTGAAATACAATCTTTCCTGACTATTAATTGTCCATTAGTTTTACATATCATCCAAGGAATTGTGCTGTCACTAGAGTAGCCAACTGTATCCATTTTGCTTTCAAAGCCTGATATTTTTCTTCTCTCTGGTTTTAGGAACCTTTTGTTGCATATCTCCCACACTTCTTTCAGCAAAGCTGATCTGCTCTGGTTATATTTTATATCCTCACATTTTCCTTCTCCCCATCTAATACCAGCAACCCTTTCATAGCATGAAGAGTATTTCTCCCTGGTAGGGCCAGCATGCTGCTTGGTTGTTGTCTGCTAGCCAGCAACCACTATTTTCCAGTGGGAAAATACTTTCCCCAGGAGGGGAAACAAAAAGGAAAAATTAATAAAATTCACATTAGGGATTTAAAGAAAAAAAAAAAGAGAGAGAAAAAATCAATCCAAAGGGGAAATTCTCTTTTGCCTTTACAACCAACCTTCCCAAAATATCTCAGCCTGGAGGAGTTCTGAGGCTTGAGGAATTTCAGGGAAATTTGTTTCTTTTGGAAGTGTTTGGAGGGAGTATATACAATGAGAAAGTGATCGTCTTTCACCTCAAGCAGATCTGTGGAGGTCAGTTGATCCATAACAACAGGGAATAGAACGTGAAATATCTCACACTGTCTGACTTATTTTTCTCTTCTTTGGGTGTTGGTGTTTAGGCTCTCATCTCATACTCAGTGTAAATTTGCATCTCCATGAAACTGCCAAAAATGGTTATCTTTGCTGCCATCTAAATCTGTTTATGGTCTACTCTCCCTAAATCATTCTTTAAAGCAAAATGACTGATTTCCAAACCCCTCCTCCTCTTCTGTTATTTTTAACAGGCATTTCAGTCCGATGTCATTTAAAGGAAAGATCATTGCATTACTGTGTGTTGCAGGACTCTCAGGAAACAATACTAGAAGAGAAGGAACGTGGGAACTTTGTTCTCTCTCTTTTCCATTTCTGTCATATGCAAACTCTGAATGCTTTCAGCAAGAGGGTAGCCAAAGATAGGGTGAAAAGGACAGAGCGTATTCCCATTGGCAAAGCTTCTCTCAACTTCACTGGGGCCAGGATTTGGCCCACACTGCATAGCATCCCAGGCCTTGGCTTTGACTTAATTGGCTCCTCATAGTAGAGCGTCTCTGCGGAGGCAGGCAGCACTTGCAGATAAGTTGGCTCTCAGGAGTATCCACCACAGTTACTATTCTGCTTGCTTCTGGATACTTACATTGCAGAGCTCATATAAGCACCAGTCTTGGGATCTCATGAAAGTAAGGCTATACACAACCATTTGCTGGTCTCTCTTTCAGTGCCCACATTCTCTTTGCCTGCCCTTATCCTCACATTCCAGTTGACTCATGGTGTTTGCTTCTGAAGTCTGATGGGTGCTTGAGTCATAAAGGTTGACACAAGGCTCTGACTCTTCACAGAGTTCAGCCCTGTCTGGGAGCTGTAAAGATATGACTCTATGTGTATTCATGGCTTTTAAGGAGTGGCCTAGCTCATTTTTTATGCCTTCAGGTCCTGGATACCACTGCTAAAAATCCCTGTGTCAGGGTACTGAAGGGGCTCTCCTGTAACTCCAAAGTTTTGAGATGGAGTGTGTTGTCTTTGGCTCTCCAAACAGTAAACAGACACTGTAAAAGGACCTTGGTCATGCTTTCAGAAATAAGGCACTGTAGCATGCCCTAGGGAGCACAGCTGCCATGGGATGGGTCCACAGTAACTTTGCCTCCAGTGAAAGACCATAGTGACAACGACTGTTGCCCAAGGAGAAGACCTTAAAGGCTGTATGTATGCAATCTCCTCTCTCCAGAACATAAGCTGTGGTCTGACATGATTGGCTAGTGGTGTAAACACTGGCTCAGAAACATGGAAGTCAAAGATGTGCTGGAAGACCGGGTTTCAGGTATATATATATTCAGATAAGGTCAGAGGTTTCAACTACAGCTGGTGGAATAGGCTCCTTAGACTGGTCTTACCATTTCATTTTCCTTATTTCTCAGAGATCGATCTTCTGATGCAGAGATTAAAAGTGGGAAAACACAACAAATGCAAAATCCCAAATGCTGATCTAAGCACACAGGTGCAAGAAAGACTGTTGGACCAAGTTGCATTTGTAGGAAGTGTAACTGCTGTGGGGAGGAACGGAGGGAGACATTGCTTCGAATGTGTGGGAGAAGGGAAAGAGGGCAAGAAAAGGAAGATGGATAGAGGAATAGAATATTATTAACCAAAATAAAGAGAGAGAAATAGCCAGGGGCATTAGGGATACAAAGCACCCCACACCTTATGTGGATCAGTACAGATTATAGCCTTTTCTGTCATTTGAGAAATCTGTTCCCCTCCTTACTTTGATATTTAAAACATTCTGCACTTGATAAATAACAAAAAAATACATTTCTTAAAGATGGAACCACATTCTGGTAGCAGCCAAGATAACTTCATGAAGACAGACAAACTTGTGTTAAATTAAAAAGTACATATATCATGCTAGAAAGTTATGTAAGATTCTATTTTAAAATCATCTGGTCCTAATTTACTAAATTTACTGCCTCAGAGCTAATGCCAAACTGCTACATTTGATTTATAGAAATACTTTAGCACATTTTTCCATCAGGCTATTGTAGAGTATATTTACTGCCTTTTTAGTAGAGTGAAAAATGCAGACTTCTTTAAAGGAAAGGAACATTTTTGAAGAACTTACTGATAGCTTCTCACAAGATGCCAGGAGACATGCATATAGTAAACAATGCAGTGTGCTTAGGAACATTCCGCTCGATTTTCAGCTCCTCCACCATCTTTTTCTTTTCCCTTTGTAATTGGACAAAGTGATCCATCTGGTAAATGGATGTTTGAAAATGTCCAGTTTGTGCCAAACCACTTTTCTTAAGCACAGACCACATTTTTTTCAGGCAAATATTTAAACAGCAGCCGTAGTGTGATGCATTGCTAACCATTAAAAAACACACAAACCCAGACAGCAGGCAGGGGGGAGTTGGGGTGGAAGAAAGCTTAACAAATATTCCATTAAGAATCTATCTAAAAATATCATGCTAAATAACCCTCCTTCTTCCCATCTTGGAAACAAGGGTTTCCAAATGGGAAATGACCGCTGTGCTTTGCGTTCAGCAGAGTGATTGGATGTGTGCTTAACTTTATGTACATGGTCAATCCCTTCTTATTCAGCTGTATGTGTGTGCTTTACTGAGCTAGATCCTTGATGAGTCTCTGTTCACTTGTGCAACAAAATCGTGTTCTGGAAAAGTTATGGTTTTTAAGATTTTGAGGAACCACCGTAGGTTTTTTCTCCTGTGTCTATCTCCCACTGAATTTATCCACAAAGTTTGCACCAGATGCAATGAATTCTCAGATTTATGGATATTGTATGGAGCTCTGGTTCAGGCTTTTCCCTGATTTTTACTCATCTATGTATACTGATCTTTGAAACCCAGAAGTGCCAAAATACCACAGGTGGAGGGAGTTTTTCTGGTATTTCCAACTTGAGTAGAGGTGGGTGGTATTAGAGATCCCCTCTTCTTCCATGTAAACTCAGATTAATTCACATCTAATCTAGCAGACATACCAGTACCTCTTCTCCAAAAGTCCCCATGCAATTACTTGAAACTTGTATTTCCTGCTTTCATTTTGATAACTCTTCCCTCGTCCATCTCTGCAGCTGCTTTCTGTTGAGTCTTAGATTCAAATTCAGAGTCTTCTGAAGTCACACAACCAACTATCCAACTTCAAGGACTGTAACTTCAGCCGTGTTTTGAGTCCATAAACTCCCTCCCATTTTAAAGCCCAAATTGCTGAATAATTTTGAAGCTCAAGGGATTGATAATTTTTGCCTTGGTACAGCAAGACATCAGACTGTTAATGCCAGCTTAAATTAAAAAAGCATCAGTGCTCTTAAATTGTCTGGTCTCAGTAGCAGTACTTCCAGATGAGTTGCGTTTGCAGAGCAGAAGACTAAAGAATTCAGTAAAGAATGATGGGGGTGTAATCCCAGTCGTAGCAAAGCTGGCTCAAGTATAGCTGTGACTCCATGTTATCATCTGTTAGCTCTCAAGACAGAGGGTCTGAGACAGATCCTAGTCTTTCAGTGCCAAAGCAAAAATGATTTCTGTTTTGTATTCATGAATGCCTTGCCACCATGTCTGCTTGTATCATCCCAAGATTTTAGGTCATTTCAGTTTTGTGAAACAGGTTACTAGGTTGTTGTGGGTTTTGTAGTTGTTACGGTTGTTGTTGAAGGACTGTCAGAAAAGGGGAACTGTGTGTGTTGCCCAACATGAAAGACTTCTGGCTGAGAAGATTTCCCTGCAGCTCAACAAGTACAACTCCACAGAATCTTCTCAAATGCCTTTGTGATATAGATGCATAAGAGCCACTCATGAAGAAATGGAGTGACATGAAAGGGAAGGAGAGTAAAAAGGTCATAGATGGGAGAAGAAATGATTCAGCACTAGTTTTCGTGGGCTGGCATTTGTTTGCAGGTCAAAGTCAGTGTAAAGTTATAAATGTTCTTCTGTGTTCTGCTCTGGAAAAGAGATAACAGCGTAAGACAAGCAAAGCACTAAAGTCTAAATTTATATTGACATACCATGAAAATGAGACAATTGTGTGCTAGCTGGTTGAGGTCCAGGGATGTCACCTCCCATTACTATCATTTGCTGAGCAGTTGCCAACATTTGTTCGTTTTCATAGCCCCATCAATGCTATAGAAGAATATTTCTGGGACTCTTCAGCAGTCTGAGGAAGAGTGGAGCTTTGTTTTGCAGGAGCTAATCCCCTTAAACCACTTCCTCTTCCCATTGGAGTGAGGTTTTCTTAATGCCTTTTTATATGTTTTGTTTTGTTACGTTTTGTTTTAATGACCAGTGCTCTTGGAGCTGTTTCCAGGTCTCCCTGAAAGGTCAGGACTGCTTTTCTCTTTGCTTGCCATTCATATGGTGAGTAGCAAGTGCTCCTCTTTGCCCCTTTCCCTCAGGCTTTGAGGCTGCTCTGTTTGCTGACCTCAATTCTCTTCTTTGAGGTTGCCAGTGGTTATTTCAGTATTTCAATCTATAGAAAATGAAAGGATTCCTTAAAAACTTGTGAATTTATATCCCTTTTTTGCTATTTATCACCAATTCACCCACATGCCTGGGTAAATAAAAAAGTGCATTGTGCATTTGCATTTTTCAACCTTCTCTTTGCACAGCAATACAAGGAAAGGCATGTGATGGTGAGAGGACATTTTACACCTGCAGCTATGGACAGCTTTCAGCTCTTCTCTAGTGTTTATCTTTGTTGTTTTCTCTTGCAGGGTTTGTTCTGCATTTTAGAAAACAAAAACACACACTTGTGAGTCATCTTTATGTAGTCATGGTTCTAGACTTCAGATGTATTGTGTGTAGCAGGTGTCCCAGAGAATCTAAAGTATATCAGGCATGCCATTTTTATCAATACATATGATATAACCACTTAATTAAACCAGGCATACACCCTAATGACTGCATCTGTCTTTGATTTGTTCAAGATCTTGGTGGAGCTGGGAACTTGCAACCTATACTGCACCAAGAGGCTGCACAGTTTTATGAGTGCCTACTGCATCTTGGAACCAGTCCAGCTGATAAAGCTTTATGTTGAAGTAGGTGATGGTTGTATTTGTATGCGTAAGGTAATATTTCTGGTTTACCACCTATAGATGGCTTTATACAGATCAGTATAAGTGCTCACTATGAATGGTGTAGTTAGATACAGAAAAATCTTTCAGGGTGTGAGAAGATTTAACTTCATTTAAATTTAAAAGTGAGTCCATCCTTCAAAGCAGCAACTATGTCCTCTCTAATAAAGGACCTCTCTTGTTACAACAGTATTAAATTCCAAAGTTCAGAGCCAGATAGCTAAAACAAGCTGGATGAATTTTTCTTCCTTCTCTCTCCATTATTATTTACAAACAATTTGTGCTATTTCTCAGGTTGGCTGGTTTATTTTCAAATTACCTTGGGTCTTTTCTTCATATCATGGCTTCATTTCATTAAAAAAGTAATCTCTTGATTATTTTTTTTCCTTGCTATTCATGACTCTGTGATCCATTCCTGTTCAAGGTTTCAAAAATGAATTGATTGCAGAGTGCCACTTTTGAACCAGATGATTCTTAACCAGTTCTTGTTTTGAAACAGAGCCAGTGCCACTTTTGAACCAGGTTAGAAAAGAAGTGCTGAATGTGAATATGAACCCATCTCTGGACCACAGCTGGAACTGACATGAGAAAAGGAGTACTGGGGAAGAAGTTGGTTCATTTAGCTGTCTTCTTTACTACAGGAAATTAAGGGAATACACTATAGTCTGTCAGTGGTTTATTGACCACACTGTGGTTGTATTTTGGTTAAAAAAACAACTTCCAGTGTTTAAATGCCTGTTGACCTAGAACTATATAAGGCAGAGATGTAATACACTTATTTGATCATGTAGTCCCTTGAATTTAAAAAAATTTACTGCATTATCTACAACATTTTTTTCCCTTTATGTATGTGGTAGGTCTGCAAATGAATGTTTGAGGGCTAGGCTTCCAAAAGTAAATGTGGGTCCACCATGAGGGGCCTGGGTTGCCTGAGCATGGAGTCTGTGGACAGGTCTATCTTAGGGTATCCCAGCTGACATATAGCTGCAACTCCAGGAAGGCAGTGATGTCCAATAGGTCCTATTGCATTATACCCACCCTTGCACAGATGGTTGAGAGTTGGATTCCTGAGCCTTCTGAAGCTAATCCCTGAATTTTTGTGGGATCAGGGCCAAGATACCTGAATGTCCTGGCTTAGCAAAGCTTAGCAAAGGACAGTTGCATCTCTCCTCTCCACAAATGCATTTATTCTGGCAGACACCAGATACACAGAGGAGAAAACACATAAAATAATAATCATCACCTCTTCAAAATATGTTTGAACTATTTCCAGGTAAAATTTTGGTCCAGGAATTCTGGAAACAGGAGAGATTTGGTAGTCAGAATAATAATAGTAGAAGAATCCATGCCAATTTCTGATCCCTACGGTTTAGTCAAGTGAAAATCCATCCATTGTGAAATTGTCACAGCCTGATTGCTTAGGTGGCCATGACCTCTGCCACTTTTATTCTGTAAATACAAAGTGACCTATTCTCTGGTCCAGTAAGGAACAGAAGATGATCCTTGCAGTCAAGAATCTCAGAGCTCAAAGTAGCCAGTAAGTTTTCCCTAGGACTTCTGAAAAGCCTATTCATTTGATGGAATGCACACAGAAGGCAAAGATACAGAAGGAAGCTACTCTCTTAATTTGTTTTCTGTTTCTACTAGTTTGTGCTGTACATAGAAACAAAAAAACCCCACCTAAATCCATTACTGATTCAGTAACTTCTGCATCAGTATCTTGCTCTCTGCACCAGTAGTCTTAACTACCTTGCTAGATGCAGAAACAAAATGTATCTTTCTGGTTTTATAGAGTGAAATTACACTTCACACTTGGAGTTTCTAGGTCATACGCTTGTATTCAGAAAGGATGTGGTTTTTCTGTTCTATAGTTTGCAACACAGAGCTGCACCAAAATGGAGTTGGAGGAAGTTTGTTGTGTAGTGCCAGTTGTGACAAATGCTTTACCATAATTCTTCACAAAAGGATGAAACCCACTGTTTTAGTCTTCTGAACTGCAGCTCACCTGCTGGGAATGGTAGACTCAGGTTTAACTTGCATGGTGGGCACAGTAGGACAATAAGTAGTAGGACAAAGGGGACAAATGGAGACATGCAGTACAATGGTTCTTATCCAGGTGCTTAGTAAAACCGTCCCTTAATTGTTCTTTGCTTTGGCTTCTGCTCATATTGAAGGTGCCACCACAATAAATCTTGACTTTTTAATCCTCCATGGCAAATACCTAAGTAGACTTTGCATCCTGTCTTGACTCCATACCCACAAAACTGCAGAGAACAAGAAATCTTTATATGCCACCTTTTTGCTTGCCAAACATCTGCTAGGTCCTTGTCAGTGCTTAAGAGTCTAGCTTCAGCCCTCTGGCTTTGGAGTCTGCAAAGGGCCTCACTGTGCTCACAGGAGCTAGTTCCTGCAACCAGTTCTCATTCAGTTATGAGAGCAGACTTCCCAGGAACATGAAAGAAATGTAGGTGGGGATGTCTGCTCCTTAAACCAAATGACAGGAGAAGCAAATGCAGTGGTTCCTCTGAAACTTTTTCCAAAATGGCTACCTGTTTCTAGGAATACAAGGCTAGTTTAGCAGGGACTACCTGTGATACTGAGAAGCTTTTTTCATTTGCTCTTTTCCTTCTGCTCCATGCTATATCTAGGAATGTTGTATTTCCTACTAACGTTGGCCCCTTATACTGAAAATTCAGGAAGACAGGATGGGAAACAGCATTCACATAGGTCCTACCTAGTGACTGCAGTGTATCAGGTTTTTGGTATATGAAATCAAATGAATGCAGTATCAAATTGTCTTTCTGTGTATTCAAAATGATCTGTATACTGCAGGCAAGAATACTGCAGCAGGTTGACAAACAGAAAAGCAACCCATGCTTTTCTACATGAAATTGTTTTTCTGGTCATTATTTAGCTTCTGGGAAAAGAAACAACATGCTTGCATTTTGGGGTATTTCCACCTTATTTCTCTCATTTCTTTTTCATGCACAAAAGGAAGGTGAAACTGGGGGTTTGCAAGTCTGAGGAACTACCCTATTTCTAGTTATGAAAAAGTACAGATGTTGTGTGAAGGTGTTTCATTCTTCGCTGTCTTCTAAGATTTAAACATATTTTCCTGAATTTTTAAATGAGAGAAAATAAAACCGCTATGATAATTGGGGGGTTCCTCTTTAAGAAACAAATAAACAAAACCAATGACCCAAACAAAGAACAACAAACATGTAAAGAAATGTAAACTCTTGATCTACTCCCCTCTTGGGCTGCTAGCACCTCTCACTTCTCTATCTTTTTATGAGTGTCTGTCACTGTAAACACCATCCACTAGAATCTGGCTGAAAACTTCATGTTTGCTGCTTATCATAGCTTTGCTTACAGCTGAAGCAGTTCATTAATTCACATTAGCAAAATATGATTAAGGCTCTGTCCCACTACCCAGCAGAACAGTTCCTGCTCTCTCAGGTAGTGCTGTAAAGGACCTGTCTGTTGTGTGCAAGATCTTGTCTAAACTCCAGGCTGCCATAAAGGAGGTAGCTAGAAGGATTTGCAGGACACTGTAATATCTGGAGCTCATCCACAGAAATGCAATAAAGTATATATAAACACATAAGAATCTTCCAAATCTTTGGAAATCTGAGTAGTTTGCTTTGAGAATGCCCATAAATTAAATATCTCCCAGGCCTGCAAACCACATCTGTTGCCAGAGTTCAATTCCAAATACCAAAAGTGCAGAAAGAAGCTGGCTTATAAAGTATGCAGGGATACTCCTCTGTGCAGATAGATCATCTCCTTTTGCAAAGTCCCCAACAAATGCTCAACATTTTCAATATGCAAAATCAACTTGCAGCTGCATAACTGCTACAAAGGAGGTTTCTGCATTGCAAAGAGATGGTTTTCTTGGAGGCATTGCTTTATGTAGAGGACTTTGCAGGCAATTCATAATTTCATCTCACTGGACTAGACTATGGATGAATTACCAGCCTTGGCTCCCTGGAAGTCAAGAGTTGTGAGTTGTGAGTTTCTTAAGTTCAGATAAATGGTCAACCATGCACCTGGTGAATATATGCATGTACATGCACAGAGTTATCCCTTCAGCTTTCATTTCCTTAGGAAACGAGGCACATACACCCCATATACAGGTGCACACAGATACAGATAAACTTTTTGTAGATTGAGTTAAGAATTAGTTTGACAAGTTTAACAGACTGTACTGGTCCCTGAAGTGTCTGGTTGCACATTTACATAGGCTGCATTGGTAGCTGACTTTCAGAATTAAACACAAGGGAATATGTGTGATTGCTGTAACGCTCTCAACATACGTGTTACTACAGATCTCTACTTTTCTATATGTTAACCAGACTTGTGGGTTTGGTAGTGCCTTTGCATAACTTCTGTTTATGAAGCTGAAAAATCTCTTCCTTCATAATTGAGTTCTGACCATTAAAATCAGAACCAAACAAAAAAAGGTCAGCATTTAACAATCAGCCATTATATAAAATGTCCACATGCTATTTCCTATTCCCTCTCTAGATAACTAGGATGGATTTTCAGGTACTGTTTAGATGACAGTTAAGACATGATCGTTGCATAGTTTGTGTCTGTACTGAAGTATTTTAAACCTCAGCATGATTGCTTTTATGTGATTTCTTCTGTGTAAGGAAATGAGGGTCAGACTTTTCCATTGGTTTCTCAGAAATAAGCTCATTCTTTTGCTGCTGGTGTACATGACTATTTATACTGCACTGAGGTAGGACTGAATTAGACTGTTCAACTAATGTTTAGTTCCTTGGATCCTTCCAGCAAGATGTGCAATTCCTCAACTATTCTGTAGGATAACATAATGAAAGCGTATTTTTTTTCTCACCAGCCAGCAGATAAATGACAGCTCTCCTTGTGCTCTGGAATGTCATTGTGGTGGCCTCTTTCACAAGGTTTGTCAGCTTAAGTAAAACAAATACCCTACTCATTTGCCTTAGGTTACAAATAACAACCAGGCATTTACTGTTGTTATAGGGACCCATAATTATTTATCAATTACTGAGTATGCAAACTTATTTTGTGTACTCAGTGGATTTAGCTCTATTTTCATTCTGGTCTAATTAGAAAGCTACATGGTAATCTCCAGCCTCAGGCTTTTCCTACCCATCATTGAGTGATTGCTTAGCTTATCCTTTCAAAATAAACAAGGAGCTGCCACATCCACAGCAAAGCTCCAAAAGGAGGCCCCATACACAGTGATATAGCATTAAGAGATTACTTTTTTTTTTCTCTTTTTGCAATTCCCTTTTGGTTTGCAAAATTGTCTACTAACTGCTGGCTTCAATAAGAAGAGTTCACTTTGAAATTCAATTTTAGTATTTCTAGACCAAGCTAATATTTTCTTTCATACATGGTGGGAGAGGAAGAAAATGAATTTGAAGCAAAGATTAGTTAGTTGACTATAAGACAAAAGGAGATAAATTTGGGGAGTATAAAGTACTGGAACAGGTATCTGAATGAAGTTATGGGCTCTCCTTTCTCATGTGCTTTCCAGAACATGTTAGATAAACAAGTTGTGACTAGCCTAGGCATTTCAGACCCTGCCTCTGAGCAAAACATTATATTAGATGATCTCATGAGGTCTCTTTCAGCTCTGGTTTTTAGAAAATTAAATTCAAATTAGAAGCACAGAAGGCTGAGCTGTGCAAGTCACTGAACTTTATCCACTACTGCTAGAAATCAAGGTGCCCACTGTGCTCCCCTAAAAGTAAGAGCAGATTCTCCATTTGAGAGCTGTGCCACTGCAGGAGGAGGTAAACATGGAGATGAGAGGATGCTGGAAGTACATCCCCAGGATGGAGGCTGTGAGCAATGCCAGTCACATTGGGACACTCCCCTGGGCTCTGAGACTGGCAAGGTATTAGAGGAAAAGTTCAAGTGGAGTCTGCTCACTTTTTCTTAGGAAAGATGAAAAATTGGCTGAAAGAAGAGGTATCCTAAGGTTTGCATCTCTTACTGATGAGCATCTGATGTAACTGAATGTTTGCTGGAAGGCAGCTCGATGGCCAGCTGCCACATCCCAGTGAGCATCCATCTTTCTGGGCTACTGATCTACCCTCTTGCTTCCTGCATTATCTTTGTCCCAGTTTAGGTGAGGGAGCAGAGTGAAATGTCCAGTAAGACAGTGGAAGGACCCCTCCAGGATAACATGTAACGTGGTGGCTAAGGTGGCCCTCTAGGAATCTGAGAAACCATCATCAAGTGCCTGTTTCCAATCAGGCACACAGAGGTGTCCTAGAAATAAGATACAGCTTTTGGGTCTTGGTCAAAGAGAAGCACAGTCCTCGTAGCCTCCTCTTGGGCATGGGTTTTGGCATGGTTGTCATGAGCAATCCTGCTGTAGGACCCATACTTAATGTGCATTAGGCACAAAACAGTTTGGAGCCAAATAAAAGAGAAAACAAGGTTCAGCATCTGCAGGCTGAGGCGTGGATTCTTGGGATGCAAACCACAGGCTTTGTGCAGAACATGGCAATTAGACACCTAAACCACCCACACAATCTCATCCCATCTAATGGTGTTTGTCTGCTTATGTTTATGCTTATGGTTATATTTGTATTTTAGAGGGAAAAACAAGCAAACCTCTTTACCAAGAGAGAACAGCTCATTGCACAAACAACGTTTCTGTCAGGAAGAAGGTACTCCCTGTGATACCAGTGGTCACACCACCTGATATGCAGCCAGGAGCATAGCAATGGTGCTTCCATGTGAATTTGAGTAGTTTAAAAAAGAAGTTTCAAGCTTCATCAAAGGGCAGGTGGTCATATATTTTTTTTATGTATATATATCTTCACATTCACTGTTGTGTGTAAGAGACGTGTTTTAGTTGCAGGATAAGTATGCTTTCTGATCATAGGAGAAGCCAGAGCTGCTTATGTCCATTTACAAGGTTAGATAGTCTGACTCTAGCAAACAGTCAGACTCTGTTTCTCTGTATCATGTTAATATTTCCACTCTGGGATATACAGTGGCTTTAGGACCTTAGGAAGAGCTGTTTGTGCAAATTATCAAGCAAATCAATGGTATGTGCATTCCAAGGACTCATAATTCAGGCAGAAAGAAGAAAAAGATCATCAAATCACTCAAAGGAACTTGTTTAGGGTGGCAATTTCCTTGCCATATTTCAGCGCTCTGTCTCCAGCTATTCAGGCTGTCTGAAATGAATCACTGTCTTTTTTCTTCCTGAACAAGGGCATCGTGTTATCAGTTTGTACTAACTCTTTTTAATTCTCCTTTTCCATAAAAAGAAAAAAAAAAACATGAGACTGTTTCTGTTGACAGCTCTACCGTACAAACTAAACATGCAGAAACTGTCAGTGGGCTTAGAGTAGTATCTTAACCAGGAGAAGTCAAAATAGCTTGGCTGTTTTACCCACCACTGGAATGGAGCGCACGCTACGTACACAAATCAGGCCTCACATATAAAAAAACATCAATAAGAAGTAAGATTCATTCTCCCCTTTAATAACTACAGATTTCATCTTACACTGGAAGGATGCTGAGTCCGGGCTCCTGTTAGGTGGCCTCATCCCAGACAGTGGTGAGTCCATATAAAATCACAACCAGTTGTGGGCTGGGGTTTTTTGCCAAAGCTGAATATATTTCCCTTTGAAGTACTGTTGGTGAGGATCATGCTTTATTACACATGGTGTTAACACCAGTTCAAAATCTGAACTCCTTTTTCATATTAAAATAAGAAATTGTGTCCATGAGAGCTTGAGATCGGCTTTTTCACTACAAGCTGCAACTCTTTTTTTCCTCAAATGAAATAAAGGTACTGCTTGGGAGCAGAAGAGCAAAAGGATGTTCCTAAGCTAAAAGGCAGGCAGAATAAGCTTGGCTCCTCACGAAGTTGCACTGAATCTGATGAATAAAATTTCATTAGAAGTGCAGGAGTGGTTATGAAACTGACAGTAAATAACTTTCTCCCCAGAGTCTCATGCTTTTTCCAGAGTCTGTTTTCTCTTCAGACTCCATTCAGCCATATTTTAAAAGCAAAAGAGTCAGAAGTTAGTAGATAATAAAGGTCAAATGTATTTTTTCCAGGAGCTACTTGAGTTTATGCCATTGTTTTATCTTTTTCCCTCCGTTGCACTTTCTCTCACAATTGTTACCACTGATGTGTCCAAGCCAAGGCCATGAATCCAGAGAAATGTGGAGATGGTTCCAGAGCTAAATTGTGTAGCTGTCCATTTTGTTTCCAATGACCCAAAGCAAAACCCAAGCTCTGTGCTCTGCAATGCTTGGAGCTGTTTCAGACCTAGATCTGAACTTCATGGCTGATGACCCTCTCTAGTCATCATCCTTCAGTAATTCAAAATGTAAATTAAATGCACATCATCATTCATCCAACTAAACCACATCTGTGTGTGAAGCTACTTTTGCTCTCTCAGGGCATTACAAAACTATGAAGTATCTCTCCTTCTGGCTGTTACCGAACAAAAAAAGATTGTCTTCTTTCATGCTGCTTCTGTAAGGAAGGTTTTCTAGTCTTTTGGCTTGGGGATGTAAGACACTTGCATTTCCAAACAGGAGGCTCTATCATGACAGTTTGAGTTTTTTGTAGGATTATGTTAAATTTACTCTCTGTCCTGCCCTCACTGCTCCTCAGCTGGAATGTGGGCTGGGAATAACCCTGACGATGAAGCTTGTTTTGCTCTGAAGCCAAGTCAGGAGATCCAGCAATGGTCCAATGTGTAAGAACACAGCTTTTGTGCACAGACACTGTCACTTGTGATTGACAGAGCCTGGCTAGAAGGAGCACCCAAGCTCTTGTCACGAGAGGCTCCCCTACAGTAACACAGCCTCTTCTTACAAATGGCCCTCTGAAGGACACCTGCTTCTGAAAACACATATGTCTGCATCTGTCTCTGTTGTAAGATGCAATTTTTATCACGCTTAGAGATGTTTTGTAAGTGAACTCTTTTCTTCCCTGCATGCAAAGAAAGAGCTTTTCTTGGTAGCAGGTAAAACCAGGTTACAAAACACCTGTTTCTGAAGTGCACAGCAGTCTTCAAATGGACAACTAATGGAAAAAGAGATGTTCTCAGACTCATTCTCTACTTTTCTTTTTAAAACACTGAGAACATGTGTTTTGGGCAAAATTCTGCTGCCATCAGAAGAGCAGAGCTGGGATTTCAGCTCCCTAATTTGGTTGATTGTTTAATTTTCTGGGAAACAAGTTTTGTGGATCACACACTTAAGCTGATAAAATCAGGAGAACTTTACTACCTTCCCTCACCAGGCCATGTCACTGACATAGATGGAAGTTATTACACTGATAGTTTATGGGAAGAGGATTTAGGGTAAAGAGATAACAGAGCCCCAGTCTTTTGCTCTTCCAAGTTTCCTAGAGCCAAAAAATGCTTGCAGAACTAATCAGAAGAGCATATTTCCAGTATAGATGAAGTTGGAGAACTCAATTTCTTGGTACAACCTCTGTTTTCTAGAACCTAAATTAGGACTTCCAAAAATCACTGATAACCCAGATGTCTTGCCACTGCTCTTAGTAGAAGGCAATCCTAGATAATGATCCACAAATACGTTTTAATTCTCCTCAGAATGTGCCATGCCAGCAGATGATTAATGCATTAATCTTACTGCATTTGCAGCTGATTCTTTACTCATTCTCTACCTTGAAGATTTAGTCACGATTATCTAGTGTAAGATCTGTTCTTATCCATAAGAGTCTAGTCACTTTTGGGTGGGGGATGATCTAAAATAAAAGTCTTGCAGATGATAGTTCACAAAACACCACACACAGTCGCGCACAGCATAAACGATGCTTCCAGCAGTCCTGCTGCTTAAGAGCAAAAAACATCTTTCATGAAATCTGAATCTGCAAGTTGCTTGTAATGTGATTGAACAGGCTAATAAATGTCACACCATTGTGCAGGCTCACACAGGAGGCAGTGCTAACACATTCATTAAAGGTACCAAATTGTATAGATTGAGACATCAGATATACTTTTAGTCGTGAGAAAGAACAATTTATTTATGCTGCTACAAAGTGGCTCGCAGGAGAAAAAATTCCTGTTATAGCACTCATTATTCACCATTGTACTGGATAGAAGATAGCTATGTGAAAGAAAAATCTGGAGGATTTAATTGAGCTAAGTTTGCTAGATTTGCTGGAAAATATGTGCTGCGTATTACCCCCTGCAAATCTGATTTGAATTTGGTCATCAGTCAGATGTTAGAGTGAAATGTACCATAATATTAGGGAAGGTCAGAAGAATATTGAGGTTTGTATTTGAAAGATTACAATCTCTGTCAGGCATTAACTACTATAGCTGCTAAATATGGCATTATAGAAAGCATTTTGCAACTGGATTCAGTAACTTTCTGAAAACATCAGAGAATGGGGAAAAAGGTAAAGAAATAGGTAAGTATGTTTTTGGCATCTGTGGCTTTATGAAGGTATAACTTTGTGGGAGCAAGGATGACAAGTGTAGCAATTGGAGATGTGGACTGTGGGGAGTCTGGAAGTCGGCTTTGGTGGAGTTTATCTGTCCCAGCAGTAATCTGGGTACCAGCAGGTATTTGATGTCTGTGCAATAGGCATGGATTAGAAGCCACTAGAAGGGTTATAAATTTTCAGGCTCAAGGCTTGAACTGATGTGTAACCAATTGAGACTAGGGAGGTTTCATCCTTTGGGGAGACTGCTGCCTTATTTGTACCTTAGCAAGGCAGGTGGATTACATGGACAGTTTACTTGTATCAAGTACAGAGGTTCCTGTGTGCTCTCGCTGTCAGGGTGAGTAGAAAGCTTTGTCAGATGGTGAAAACAAACTGTAAACGACATCTGCCAGTAACTTCTTGCAATAGCTGTATATATACTATATAGTTAATGCTGAGAACCAAGTCCTTAAAAGACCCTGCCAGTGCTGTCTCTTGCTTGTAAAGGTGCTGGGGCACCTGTTGTTTGAGTAGCAAAGGGGCAAAGCCAGAGAATGGGGAAATCTGGTAGCAAAAAAACCAGAGACAGGCTTCAGAGACAGTGTTCAGCAGTGGTGTAACGGTATTTTGCACTGTTTCCAACTATGCTCTGGGAGCCACTAAAAATTTCTGAAGATATTTGCTTGATAAAACACCCACTGCTTGTTTTAATTTGCTTGGTCTCATTTTTAATAGGCACCAGATGAAAATTGTGAGTGGAATTGTGCATGTGTTTAGGTACTAATGCAGATAAATGTGTCTGACAGAGTGTGAGCTTGCATTCTGCTTATTGCAGGTGTGGGTAGTTCTTGAGTCTGGTCTGGTACAGCATAGGGGAGTAACAAGAACCAGTTAAATTATACTCTGTGGGTTGGGGGTATCTTTTGTGTTTCACTTGAAAACTTAAAACATATAAAAGCCATTTAGGTTTCCTTTTTTCTCATCTCTGTTCAAGGCTGCTGAGGTCTTCTGTTGAAAGCAAGTAATGGTTGACTGTGGTAGATAGCTTTTCTATTAAGAGATAGTTAAAGCATGTCAGCAATCTTTGGCTGACAGCAAACAAAACAAGCTCCTCTTGTGTTCCCTCACACAGAGCCTTTAAGTCTTGCTGACATGCCTGGAGTTGAAAAAGCCAAGGATGAGCTGGGATAATAGCTTGTAAACATAGAGTGTGGCCACACCTCGCAGTGTCTACAGCCTAAGGGAACAGATCTACCAAGCTGTATCCACCCTTAAATGCCAGGAAGCAAATAATTGGCAATAAAACACAATGGCTGTTCTCCATCTGCAGTCAATTTCTGTTTAACTAATGATGTTAAGCAGAAAATAGCCACAGGCTTCTCTTATTAGGTTCTTGAATAAACAATGGCTGTAGCTCAAATACTTCATTAGCAGGGAAGAAAGCAGCCACCAATTCCTTTTCCAGGTGTCTGTAGTTGCTAAGGTTTGTATAGCTGTGGACAAGTAGGAACAGCCCATGTTACTGCCCTTGTCCTTTGATTGTGTGATGGAGAGAAACATCTTTCTTTGCATGACCTAGACGATTGTGTGCTTGTAACAGCAAGGCAAGCTCTGCAACCCTGTGAAAAGAGTAAGCCCTTCTGCTGGTTGAAAATGGCTTTGGGCTCAACCATGAAAAAAGTCAAACAGGGTCTGGGAGCAGTTCTGGGTGTCTGGGCAAAATTACAGAGCCAAGGCTGTGTCTCTAAGCTCTCAAGCAGAGAGCCTGAGACAAGCTGCCTTATGTGTTTCCTACCTCCCCTTGAGCAGGCTTGGGGTGCAACTGCTGGTGGCATTGCGGTCCCCTTGAGCAGGCCAGCTGCATATAGTCAATATGTTTTTTCAGGCTTAATAGCAGAAAGAGGTTTAAGATGTAATGCTGGGATTGGGGCCAAGTACAAAAGTTCTCAAAAGCTGCCGGTGATGATATGGCTTTGATTTGACTCGCCACAAGCCGTACACAGATAACACCTCCCAGTTTTCCTAGGCTTTTATTCACTTTTCAACTTATTCACGCTTTAAGTTGGTTTGGTTTTGGTTTTTGTTTGTTTGTTTTGTTTTGTTGGGTTTTTTTTGTGCCATATAAATTAAAAACCCCAGCTCTCTCAAAGTGGAAAATTGTGCTATGTATGTGCACAAGGCTTGGCTGTTCTCTTACAGCAAAATGCCATGCTGAGTAAATAATCATGAGCATAAGGAAATGTCAGGAATGAGAGAAGGGAGAAAAAGAATAAAATAAAATAAAATAATAAAGCTCCTAAAAATATTTTCTCAAAAGATATTCAGACATTATGAGCAAAACCACTGTAATTTGAAAGGCAGACCAATGGATCCATGTTCTTTAGTGGCATTCTAATACAGCCAGTAAGAAATGGGTGTATTCATAAGACTTAAATAGATGATAGATCCTCTCACTTTAGGATTAAAGCAAATAAAGCCTTAAGGTGTTTTCAGAAAGCCCCCTCACTTCTAGCTTGCTCTTTGTTAGTTAAAAAGAAGAAAAGCTCTCACAAAACAATTCCTGGAGGAAAATATTTATGTTCACTTGGGGCAACCCAAAGACTTACATTTGTTTTTGTTTTGAAAGGCTAATGTTTACCCTGAGTCTGAGCCTAGCCTGCAGGTGTTGTGCCTGGCCCTATTAACCTGCATGGGCCTGCTCACACATTCGTGGCTTCCAGGGTGGGCTGCACTCGGCTTACCTTTTTCTCATTTGCTAGGTGTGTTACAGATCCGTCTTTCTTGTGAAAACCTGAGTGTTTCTGGCTTGGATTAAATTAGAGAAACTGTGAAAGGAAGGGGTTTTGCTTTGCTCTGGTTTTCCCTTTGTGCTATTCAATGGTAATGGTAATGGCTTCAATTAGGTCAAAATTGAGACGAGCAAAAGGGATTTCTCCCTAGCTGCTTCTGTCTGTGAAAACACTGGTTCTGAACATTAAATGTTAGCACTGATCTAGTCAAGCCCATTCTCTATCTGTATTTAGCTTGCTATTCTGGATCCCCACAGAATAGTAATGGTGTTCATGCAATAGGGGTTTATGTATAAATGGCCATCCAAAAATTGCTATATATTGCTACAAAGAGAGTTTATTTTGGCTGCTTCTTGTGATTCACATACACACTGTGGTAGCCCTACACAACAGTGAAACATAATTACTAGAGGCTGTGTTTAATTGGGCACGTTAATATTAAGAATTGTATGAGGAATCACCATAGCTGGAACAGTGCAGCCCTTAAATACTGGGTTACTCAGCAACTGATGAACATGTCATCCGCAGGCTCTCCCTTCTGCACTCATTCTTGCAACTCTGTGATGCCTTCTCAATTTGGTTAAGGATGCATTAACCCATAATCCAAACTTCAGCTAAATCTCTGTATCTCTGGTTCTTATTACTCTCCAGGAGCCTGGAGCTTGAGATGTGCCTCACTTGCACTTTGTCATACTTGGAAAAGAGAGGACTAAGTTGGCTCAAAACGTACCTGGCTGCAGTGTAGGAGTTACTGGGTTGGATGCAGGAATAAAATAGAGCAGGCTTAGGCTTTTTTCTACACTTTGCTTTGTTTGCCAGCAGCTCCTAAGGCTACTCTATTGTGTGAGGATTGTCAAGGGGTGGGCTTCTCACTTATGAGTTGCCCCTGAAACCTTTCTGCTGCACTGAAGAACAGCAAAGGCAGGAGCTGCTCCCAAGGCCAGGCTATCTTGAAGGATTCCTTTAGGTAAACCATGGCCAATGTGTGTCGATGAACTACTTTTACAGCAGATGGAAAAGAAATGGAAAGTATACAAACCCCTCTATCCATATTACAAGTTTGTGTATTTTCTGCTTTCACTTCTAATCCAGTCTAGAGCTTTTTTTTATAAAAAAATCCAAGCGCTTAATATCTTATTTCAAGATTCATTATGAGGTGCTCTGTTTTTCTTACCGCTTCACTGATCACTAAGCCCAAGTTTCTCCATGGTATTTTTTAATAACCTAAAGCTCTGTGCACAACATTTACGTAATTTGGTATATTTCAGGCAGCTGCTACTTCAGGCCTTCATCTTCCTGTCTTTCAATGGAGAGGAAAATAAACCATCTATGTCAACTCGAGGTAGAGGTTATAGATGGAACGCTATGGCCCTCATGAATGAAAGTATTATTCATGGAGTGAGATGTAATCCCCAAAATCCAGGCTGGAAGAACTGCTGCTCAGCTGAGGCCACTTTTAAAACCTATAAGGCAACTTGCTTTCCTTGTAAACTAAGGAATCAGGTATAAATACATTTTAAGGCACCTTTAAAGTTCAAAACAAAACAACTGATTGAAAGGTACTGTGTTTTCACCCTCTTTATGTGAACTTCTTCCAGCCCTCTCACCTTATCTTCATGGGTTTTAATGCAGTTATTAATCTCTGTTTCCCTCCTAGCTTGGGAAGGGGCTTCCCCCCTTGCCAGTCTTTGGTCAGATGATACTACTGAAGCTTCATTCAGAACCTGTTGCTGTCACAAGCCTGTGATTAGCTGTTGTTTGGAAACCCTAACAATTAGGCAGGGTGTACATGTTCAGCTGGAAGCCAAGGATCTTGTGCAGAAGGTCAGGGGTGGGATGCTTTGCTGGATGAGTGTCACAGAGCAGCTCAGTTTACGTAATGCAAAGCATCAGGGGTGTGTGCAGCAAAAATCCCCAATGACACATTGAGAAAGGACATCCTCAGGAAGGGCGTACGATGCTGCAGCTGCCTGCACAAACCAGGTGGGTTGACTTTGCTGCCTAAACTGCAGAAGCAGGTAAAGCACTGAAGGCTGACTAAAAAATATATAGCTTTCTCTAAATAAAAAGGATGCTGAGATACTTGCAAAATCTAGGGGCTGGAAGGGCACTGTAGAAACCAGTGTTTCTTAGTCTTATGCTCCAGAATAATGTATTGTGAGCTGGCAGTGCTGGAAGGCTCATAAGGATAAAATATTAATGCTGTGTGCTTTCAGGTGCTGCATGTCAAGAGTGAGGTAATTGATTCAAATATAACTTCCTTGGGGGCCATCTGAGCCTGCAGACTTGTTTCAGCTTGTTTCAGCTTTGCTTTATATCTTGACATGAGGACTATTTAATTTAGTTACACAGCTCACCTGAATCCAGGCATGGGCTTGGCTTTGCCAAAGAGGTTGGGTCGTGCACAGAGGGAAAAACATTGCCTTTGCCCCATTGCCATCCAAGCACAAAGATCCATGGGCAGAGCTTAGATGGCTGCTGTTTGGAAGGTGTTAGTGTTAGCTACAGATTTTACTTCTCAGGAAGGGTGAAATTTATTCTGCCTAGCTGAGATGTTGAGGGCTAGCTGCCTCCGAGGCTTATTCAGTGTAATACAGTTCTACTGACCGTGGGAGAACAACCTAGGCTAGTTGTCATTGTTAGGTGAGGTGGATACTCGTGCCCTAGATCTTTGGGTGCAGGGCTGGCTGAAGAAATAAAGCACTGTAGCACTAGCAAGATAGCCAAGGACTAGCGCTTCTGTGTGTGAATCCCAAGTACAGAGTTTAGGGATCTAGTGGGAGGGGATGTCTGCATGGGCGGACACTGAGACAAATGTGATTGCCCCCTTTCCATTAGCTAATTGAGGATGTAGTGATCTGGTTCCTCTGTTTGGCGGGTTATGAGATGTGTACTTCACCTCTGCTGGGCAGCACTGCAAAGCAGAGACTTCCCTTCTTTCTTCCATCTGGGCACTTAGGCCCAAGTACATAATGGTGGTTTTGGTTAGTTCCTAAGAGCAAGAAAAAACTGCATCTGAATCCTGCTGTGTCTTCCCAGGCATGCTCCAGATGTAAGCAAGCCTAGGTTTCTTATTTGGCCTCAGTTTATACTTTCCTAGAGAGAAATGAGGAGGGTTTGCAGCTAAGTCCTGACTGGAAGAAAACAAAGTCTGCCATAAGCATCTATCTGCCTGCCTTTAGTAGCAGGAAAGAAGGTAAAGTTTTTGCTTAACAGAAGAAAGTAAGTGCAGCTTGCTAAATGTAGGGAGTCACTTGCTACCTTTCAGCTCCTGCTTACTCCCCCTGATCTGGCAACACTCCATTCTGCCCACACAGTTTCTTCAGTGTAACTGGGCTTTGCAAAACCCTCCTTAATTCAACACAGAAAGTTTTTATGCAATTGCATCCAGCACAGTCCTATTTCACTTGTATTAAATGAGAAAGTTAAATCTCAGTCTAGACGGAGTGCTCTGTAGCTCCTGCGAATCTTGCTCACAGTGAGATGTATCCTCTATGAATATGTTTCTCATTTTCCAGACAAGCCCAGGGGATCTGCTCCCCCTCCCTAAAATTCCTGTCTGTGCAAGATTGCCTCGTAGTCCTGATTTATACCTCAATAAAACACACCATGAGAAGGAGAAAATGCTTAATTGTGTAACTGACATGACTTACTCAGGGCATATTTTTGGTGGTAATTTATGTACTTATCTTCTTTAACAGGGGTACAAAGAGCCATGACTTTTACTGTGGGAACAGTAAAAGATGAGGAAAGTAAATGTAGTGAAGGACAAGGAGTAATCCTTTAACTAGTATTGCTTCTGGAAAAGGACTTCTGTTAAAAGAATCACTGAAAAACATGAAGAGATGCAGGCTGCATTTGCAATCTTAAGGGGTTTCAAGGAAAACTTTGAGATTCCTCCTGTCCCCTATCAAACCAAGTCAGAGAACAACCTTACATTAGGCTTCTTTTCTCAAAGCAATAAGAAGTGAAGAAATCTTATTTTATGTTGCTTATGAAATCATTGATTCTGAGTTCACTCGATTTCTTTAATGCAGGCCCCTTTCAAAATTGCGCTGTGGTTTTCTTTTAAAATGGTTTTCTCAAGGGTGAATATGGTTCTGGAGGGGAAGAGGCAGATAAGCAAGCCTGTCTGCAGGCTTTTGCTGCAAAGTTTCTACTGGCAACCTTGTCCTACTGATGACAGGCACCCTGGCAGCACGTTAAACAAGTGTTCAAGTGGTGCATGCAAGATAAGAAGACTCCAGGATATTTAGAAATGGGTTCATTTCTGGGAGGCTGACATGATTTACTTAATTACACCGTAAATGTAATATCTTTGCTATCGCCTGTGTAAAGATGTAGGTTCTAAGACTGTTCTTTGTGGGGGAAAGCTAAGGAGCAAAATTAAGCTGCAGTTTGGTCTCATTACTTATAAAATGTTTATTATGGCATGGAGTTAGTGTTGACGTGTGCTTTGTTCTGCATGATGTGACTTTTGCCTCAAGAGCCATCTAGATTTCAAACACTGGAGAATAGGTGCATCGTAATGCACAGACATGCCTATACATTTGCATATTAGGCTGATAGAGAGAAGAAATACTTCATAGATACGTAGGTTGCTAGCATTCTTATCTCCTTGTCTTTCACTGTCTTTGCCCTCAGCCTAGTTGCCTTACCTGTAGTGCTGCCCACATGGCAACATGGCATGGGAACTATGGTGCGGTGGACCAGCAAACAGAGAGTATGAAATGGGGAACTCATGAAGGTTTTAAAGTTGTGGGGTACAAAACCTCCTAAATTATCTTAGGTTGTTTACAGGAGATGCTGAATTCTTCCTGTTGACATCCAGAAATTTCCTTTAAATATGAGAAGTGATCGGCACAGTCTTCAGAAGTGCCCCCTGAATGGAGAGATGGACAAAGTTGCTCACATCTTTTTACTTGAATTCTATACCTCGTTGTGCTGTACCAGTCTCTGAAACATCATTTACTAGAGTTAAGCCTCCCTCTTCATCACTGGAGAAAATCTTCCTGGCAGTGTGTTTACTGAAGATGCGTTTACTGCCAAGACTTGCAGTGTTATACCTACCCAGGATACCAGCTCTTGCTAACTTTGACTGTAAGACTGGTTGTGACCAAGCCTAAGAAGGAGTGCTCTGCTGGCTTCTGAACAACGTGGGTGTTCAGTCAGCCTATAAGAAAGAGTATTTTCTTGCTGAACAGAAAAGAAATGCAGTTATGCTTCTATCAAAACAGCTTTTGACTTTGTCAGAAGTGAAACTTACCATTATCCAGTGTTTCTGGCTTCCACCTACAGTATGTTAATCAAAGGAACACAGGAGCTTTGTCGACAATGGTTATCTCCATAGAAAATCCAGCATTGTGGTTACACTGGCTGGTTTTTTGCCTTTCCCAGTTGTAAGACTTCTTTTCGCTTGCAGGATTTCCTTGTTCCAGATATTTCTTCATAGATCCGAGTTGGTTTTTTGTCTTCTTCTCTGCAAGAAAAGTCAATGAGACAGATGAACAAAAGAGGAAAAAGGTCTTTCACTTTACTTACCATTCTGCCAATTCAAACAGTTCTGGGCTGTGCAGGGTTTCCCTGCACACCTCTCCAGATGGTGCATGAGACAGACCCTTGGTTAAAACTCTGATTCCCTCCAACATATGATTAAATAACTTTGCCACTGTCAGTGGTATGTGTTTTTAATCAGCAACATAATTTCTTTTATATCTCTCTTAAGGGCTGGGGAATTTTGGCAGGTATCATAAATGGGTGCATGCTGCATGGCCCTACTTTACTGCTCCCAATGCATTTATCAGGAAGGCTGATATCCAAAGTTGTTCAATAGCTCTGGAATGCTTATTGCAGGAGCATGTTCATCTGCAGCCTAATGTTGCAGCTTTGTGCTGCAAACGTCAACAGACCTCATCCAGAGTAAAATCAGCTTCTTTGTGGGCTTCACTGAACCAACATTTAGAGAAAAGCAGCTGGTAAACCAAAGCACGACCAATCCACAGTTGTAGATTGAAAATATAATATTTTATGAGTTTGACTAGCTTTGCCTTCATTAAAATATTTGTTTCTCTCCATACTGGGACAGTGCTTAGAGCCAGACCACCATGTGGATTATGCAAACAGAAAACAAAGGATTGATCTCTGCACTGGAGATCATTAATCTAGATTTAAACTGACCAGTTGTGCTTTCAGAGGTCATTTTAGTTTGTTTTTTAAACCTGCTTGTTGTCTTGAGTAGCCAAAAAATAACATTGCTGAGGCCCTGCCCTTGTCCTGATAAGAGACACAAAACCTGCTATTGTGCATGGAATTTGCCTCCTGAGCATTCAGGTATATAGGTGTCTTTCCACTCATAACCAGTTCCTCCATGTGAATTTTCGGAGATACTTCGTGTTTCAAAGAAAGACCTGAACTGCATGAAAAGAAACAACCCATGGGAGTAGTCAGGAAATAGCTGAGCAAGCTTGTGAGAAAACTGTGAGTTAAAGGAATATGCAAAGAGTTTATGCCACACGTTGGAGGTGTGAAGTTTTAGCCAGGCTCAGGCTAGGGCTGCAGTAAGCCATAACGTAATCCTTCTAGCATGCGACGTGCAAGATGAGCTAGAGCTTGAGTAAAGTTACTTGGCTTTGGGATCTTTTCCACTTGCCAGGAGAGTCAATCTGAAGGAAACCTTGGAAATAGAGCACATTTACTTATTTTTTGAAGAGCTCAGTAACTTTCACTATTTGTACTTCCAGAAAAGCAGTTGTCAGAAATGGCTCTGTTTCTCTTGACTTGTCAGGGGTGTCTCTGGGGTATGACAGTGGTTTCTGAACTTCAAAATGCTTTCGCTATCCTCTTGGTAGCATGCAGAGAAGCATGCCTTCCCCCCATCGCCTCCAAATTCTTCCAGACAGCATTAGTGCCTTGTCTGCACAACTTCACAAAAGAAGGCAGAATTGACTGCTGCCTTAAAATATGCTCACATCATGGCACTAGCACTTGCCCCCTCTCCCAACCAAAACAGATTTATAACAAAGGCACTGAGCAAGCTGTAGGTTCCTTCAGCTGAGGGGGAGACTGCTAGTAAGGGTTGCACAGCAGTCTCCCTTCTCTGCTCCCAGCAAATGGGGAAAACTGATGTCCTGGCAAGGACTTTTCCTGTCTGTCTGGATCTTAAGCACAGAAGCAGCACTTCCCAGGAGAGAAAAGGAAGTTATATTTTTGTGTGCAAATAGCAGCCAGTCTCTGGTTGTGAAGTAGGGTTTGTTTTTTTTTTTTTGTTTGTTTATCCTCCCAGACTTCTAAAAGGCATTCATTATGTTGAAACCAGTTTCCCACCCCTCAGCTTGGGTTGGAAGGGACCTTAAAGATCACCTGGTTCCAACCCCCTGCCATAGGCAGGGACACCTTCCACTAGACCAGGTTGTTCAAAGCCCTGTCCAGCCTGGCCTTGAACACTGCCAGGATGGGGCAGGCACAGCTTCTCTGGGTAACATGTGCCAGGGCCTCACCACCCTCACAGGGAAGAAATCCCTAGTATCTAATCTACATCTACCCTCTTTGAGCTTAAAGCCATTCCTCCTTGTCCTGTCGCTACATGCCCTTGTAACAAGTCCCTCTCCTGACTTTCTGTAGGCCCCCTTCAGATACTGGAAGGCTGCTATGAGGTTTCCCCAGACTCTTCTCCGGGCTGAAAAATCCCACCTCTCTCAGCCTGTCTTCATCCAGGAAGTGCTCCAGCCCTCTGACCATCTTTGTGGCCCTCCTCTGGACTTACTGCAACTGGTCATGATGGATGAAAGGGTCAGAGAGAACTTGTACCATTCCCTGTGTATACACTCAATATGCATCCAGAACTGTGATCAGACATTGGGCCAAAGAGTTTGGCCAGGTGAGAGACAACTTCAGGGGACTCTTCATGAAAGCAGTGCATTCTGCCTTGCTGCAGGACTGCTGGTGTTGGCCTTGCTAAATTCATCTCTCTGGAGTCTGTTTTTGTAGAAGCTTTGGCAATCTCTTTTGCACTCATCATCCTCCTCCAGCCCCCATGGTGTGAGCCACGTACTGCTTGTGGTCCTTCCTCTCAGCGCACAGGGCAAGAATGTTATTTTCCTCCTTGTCTTCCCACCAGCCAGTTTTTCTTCTGCAAGATGTGACCTTGAGGAAGGGCAGTCAAAGAAGCCCATGCAGGATTTCTTGTTCCTGCTGAACATGCATCTTTCCTGTCACTTGGGAGATGTGCTGACACTGCTGGGGGTTGTTTACGTGTGGGAATCTTGTAAGCATAGCTGTAGAGTGCAGTTATGCCGTTGTAGTAACACTAATGTCAATTCCTTTGCTTGTGAATCAAGACTGTCATTCAGGCTGTTTGAGATATTTCTGAAGTGAAGGCTCTCAAGTGTGGCAGGACAGGGAAGGTATTCGATCCAAGCAATGCTCCTGCCTTGCTGAGGTGCATTGCTGACCTGCTGGTGTGTACTCAGCACAGGAAGAAGGATACAGCTGTGAGGAATTGCTAGCTGAGGGATCTGCACAACAGTGTAAAGCAGCATGGTGTTTTGCTAAGGGCATCAAGTGAGAGTCTGAAGTCTGCTGGCATGTTATTTCATCTGTTGGTACTGCCCAAGAGTGAGGTATGAAACCTGCATATGAAATGCCTACAGCATTCACTACTTTTGCTTACTCCTGAGACTCTTGAAGGGGGTTGCATTACTTGCTTTCATGTTAAGCAGCAGTAACCTTGTGCTAAATTCTGTGAACCAAAGGCTGCAGGATTCTTGAGCTTTCAGCCAGCACTTGACTTCATAGCTTAGGCAACCAAATAGCACTCCAGAAGTAAAACAGGGTTTCTCAAACAAGTGCTTTGGGATTATTACCCTTACATTTCAATTAATATATTCATTTCAGTTGCGCAGCCTGGGGTATACAGAAAACATTTGTTTGCCAAGCAGTGCCAAAAGCAAATTTACCCTTCTATGAGTCATGTGGTTTACCAGGGTAAATCATAGTACTAGAAAATGATGGAAAGACAGATCCATTTAAAATCCTTTTTAAAGTAAAAACACTAAAGAACTTCTTGTCAGCTGTGTTTAAAAAAGTAAGGCAAACATAAAATCTTAAGCCCAGCTCCTCTAAAGAAGGGCAACATTGTACTGGAAAGGCTAACTGCTGCTCTGTATACTTCATGATTTTACTTTGTACCCTTTCATAGCAGTGAGGAAAGAAAATAAGGTACAACCCATATGCCTTCCAGATCTGCCATAAGGCATTTCCCTTATTCTTGCTCTGCAATGAACAAACACTCTGTGCCTTTAGTCCACAAACATACTATTTATTGCTTGACACTGAATTCCCCTTTTATTTGCTATATTATTTTCACCACTCTGTTTCAAAAGTTGCTCTTTCAGGTGTCTGCTCTTCTAGACCTGAAAAATACCTCTCTGTGTGGAATGAAGTGCTGCAGGAAGTTACTAGTTTCTAATTAAGAGAACAGCCCCAGGGACAGACTGCACAGGCAGTCCTTGTGACCTGAGCAGGTCACAGTGAGACAGCAAGCACTGATATGAGGACCTGAGGTGACTTGTATGAGAGCTGGGCAGAAGATCTGTGATGGCATTGGGAACAGAGTTCCCAACATTGCATCACAGGAGGGTTTCATCTTTGACAACTCTGGATGGCAGGATTTTCAGGACCCCAGAAAATAGTCACTTTTTGCTGGAAATAACTACCTAACCTACTCTGTTCATGATGGAACTGTTTGGAAGAGTTCTGGCTAGATGCATAAATGGGACGTGTTAGTAGGTAGGGATGGAGAGAGCTGAGAGAAGTTAATGAAGAGCCAGAATACATGGCTGAGGTATGAACCTTGATTAATGGGTGTTCAGAAAGTGTGTGTGAGCTGGGAGATTGCAGAGGTACTACAGAGAATGCATCCAAATTCCCAAGGAACCTGCAGTGAGAATTGCCTGATGCCTCTCACTTGGGAAATCCCGCTTGAAGGTGTTCACATGCCTGCCAGGTTGATGACTTTGGGGTCAAACTATAGTCACAGATCCTGAAATCAGCCCCAGTTCATGAACTGAGAGTTATTTCTGCCATGGCTGAACAGGACAGGCCTCATCTGATGGCTGGCACTTAACTGCAGCTTTAACTACCACACTTAAACCATAAATACCTCTCAATGTATTAAGCAAGCTGAAGGGTAACTGGTTGAGGAGCGTTACCCCGGAGGTCTTTCTCCTTCAGAGCTTGGAACAGGGGTCTGGGCTGCATTTCCTTTCTCTGCAACAGGCCACAAGACCCATTGGAGGCTGTCTGTGAGGAGGACTATAAAGAGAATAATGACAGATTATTGCTCTGGTTCTAGTGAAGAGGAGTAAACATTGCTCCCACCTGCCTTGTTGGCCTTCCCCCTGACTCTTACACATAAAGTCAGTCCTGTCATCACCATCATTAAGCTCTAGACAATCAAAACATTCTCTATAACATGCAGGACTACCCCACTGCCTCTCCTTCCTTGCCTATCCCTTCTAAAGAGTTTATAGCCATTCATTGCAGCACTACAGCTGTGTGAGTCATCCCACCATGTTTCTTCAATGGCCACCATGTCATAGTTTTCCTGCTGCACAGTGCCTTCCAGCTCCTTCTGTTTGCTACCCCTGCTGTGTGCATTGGTATAGATGCAGTTATTTGGGCTACTGATTCTACCACCTTTTGCATGGGGAGAAACCCTAATTCTTACATGACCATTTTCTCTTACATGACCATTCTCTCTTACATGACCATTCTCAGGTGCTCTAGTGAGCCTGGTTTTACATGTTTTCCTCTTCAAATGTAGTTTAAAGCTCTCAGTAAGCTCTGCTAACTCCTGTGCAAGGATCTTTTCCCCCCTTTGAGGCAGGGGTACCCTGTCTATCACCAGCAGGCCTTGTACAACATAAACTGATCCCCAAATTCTGCTGGTGACACCAGGCTCAGACCTAGATATTGATCTAGTAGCTCTTCCTGTTTCTTTCCTCACTAATCCCTGCAACTGGAATGAGAGAGAACGCTAACGGTGCTCCTGATCCCTTAACCACAGATACCAAAGCCCTGAAGTCTTGATTGCCCTTGTACTTGCTCCTGGGCAGACCTACAGACTCGTATTATCTCATCCACAGTGCTGTATGTGTAATGTTTACCACCCACCATGTCTTTAACTGTGCACGGGGGTAGGAAAAGCTAAATCATATGAAACAGGACGTAATAAAGAGTCTAATGTACCCAGGCAAAGGAGACATGAATTAATGTAAAAGCAGAGAAAGTAGTGTAGTTTAAAGCTTAAGAAGGATAAAGCTTTGGCTGTCCTGTTGAAAGTGCATATCAGCACGACTCCCCATGTTCTAATTGAAGTGAAGAATTAGTTGTAGGCAGCAGAGCAGAAGGTCAGGGAGGTAAAACAATGCCTGTAGCTGCCTCCCAAAGCTCCACTCTTCCCATAAGCACATAGAAACCCTCCTGGTATATGCCAGTGAGCAGGCAAGCATCAGCCTGTATCCTTCTGCAGTCTCTGGCTCACAAACTCAATTTATCAGGGACCAGCTTGGTCCACGCAATAAATGAGCAATAAAGGTTGACGTGGCAGTGCAGAGGAGCTGCAGGTACTCGCTGGGTTCTGCCTGGGCAGCTGTTGGGAGGATGGTGTTCCACCCAATGCAGGCCCATGCATTTGTAAGTGGGATGAGAACAGTCTGACTGGCACCCATGGCATATGGACAGAATCCTTGAGGACGTCATCATCACAAACTGCTGTTGTTCATGTGAGCATAACCCAGAACTGTAGCTGTGATCTTCCGCCTGACCGTACACTAGCTTACACTTGATGTATGCCACGATGAAAGCAGAAGAAAAGGTTACAGGTCAGTAGCTCTAGCTTCAAAGCTGATGCTAGAAGGAAGTGCCTTTTCCCACCCACCCCCTCCTGTTAACCATTATGAGTAAGCTGTTCTGAGTTAAGGTAAACATGAAATGCTTTAAATTTACACACTGTCTCCTCCCAAGTTTGAGACATGACTTACAATTCCTCCTAGGTCTAGTTGCAGGTGATGATGTTGCTATGCTGGTGTGCCCAACCCCTCTGTCAGAAGCATCTGCCACCATGGCAGAGATGATAAAAGAAGCAGCACTATCCTCTTCCCAAGGCAGCTTGCAGCCTCACACATGTGTTATGGGAGGTAGAATAATCTCTATGCAGTCCTCTTCCCCAGCTCTGAGGTACCCACTTTGTCATCCCTGCTCAGAAGTCATGTGTTAGGGCATATCACTGAGATCCAGTTCCTCATCCTACCTTAAAAGCTTTATGTTCTTACACTCCTGTGGACCTCTTAGTCCATTTACTGCCCATATTATGACTTCACCTCTTCCTAATTGTTGTTTTTATTTGTCTTCTCCTACTTTCTTGGGATTTCTTGGCTGCCTAAGTCCATACTCTAAACAAAATGAACAATACCATCACAGAGTATCCAAGTTTAAATTTATTATGGCTTTGGATGAGTAATTGGCAATTGCACTGCTTCCAGGACTATTTTTACAATTGTGATTGAGAGTTCATTGTAACTTGTAATTCTTTTCCAGCAATGATGCATCTGCTCATTGAATTAGTAGTTGTAAATGTCACTTGGACTTGACAAGGAGGAGGACAGATAATCTAGTTAATAGTTTGTTATGAGATGCTGGGATGGGTAGTGGTCTTGTCTAATATAAACTTTCTAGGGAACATGAAATTAGAACTATAAAGAAGTGTAGAAACTGCCATAGTTGGCAGGATAATGATTGATCTCATCACTTGGCTTGCAGACAGCTTTTACATTTGGTGCCTGCATTCCCTCTGCCATGTAAGGTGAACTGGGAACCTCAGCATGGCTCTACTGATTTTGCGTTGTCAGTGATGACTTTCTCTGTGACACTGGCTTGAGGGCCAGGGCACTGGTGGATCAAGAGGCTAGACTTGCAGCTGGTTAATATTGAAGAGCTGAAAGCAGACCAGAGGAGTTTTCCCTCCCTCCCTCCCTCCCTCCCTCCCTCCCTCCCTCCCTCCCTCCCTCCCTCCCTCCCTCCCTCCTTTTCCCACAAGACTTTACAACTAGGTGGTTTAAGCATGTTCACAAGAGTTGAAGCATGGGTGATCAAGTGAAACAGAGGAACAGAATTAAACATTGGTTCCCTTGCACTGCACCTGAGCTATAGAGTGCGAGGAAGAACACAGTCTCCTCCAGTTTTATTTTATGCAAACTTGTGAGTAATTGCTCTAGTTCTCTACTAAACTGGGCTTTTTGGGCCAACCAGGCAAATGAAGTCTCAGTCTGTGGAGCCCCTCTAAATCTGAACATGAGCAAGCCAGAGGGTTTTTCAGCTGTAACTTATTTGGCAAAGATATTAATCATCCCTGCTTTGCACATAAACACCTGCCATAGTGACAGGATGGGTTATACAAGTGTCTGGCCAGCAAAGTCCATCTTCCAAACACTAGGAGCGCTAGGAGTGGAGTAGCTGCCTTTGACCGAATGTTCCTGTACCTGCAGGCTGGCAGAAATACTCTGATTCCCTCTGCTGCTGTGGATGATTTTCCATATGAAGTTAAGAGACTTGCTGGACTATCTGAAAAACTGTAACATTAGTGGAAGGGACTTGCATCCAAGGTGACAGTAGTTTATTAGTGACATGCCTCATGAGATGAATGACTGCTAATGAAGTTAGCTATGGTTTGAGCTGTCAAGATGGTAATTTCAGACAAAGAACTAGTTTGGATTCTGGTGTTAAAAAAATTAAAAAATCCAATTAAAAGCCCCCAGTCATATCTTTTTACTGAAACCAAATGTGTTTATGTAAAAGGCAGGAGTTACCTAAGAAGGACAAATGTTTAAATGTGCATAGTTAAGTGTCAGTTGTCAGTTACTCATTTGAAACCCTAGAAATAGAGCCCCATCCATTTCTGTGTTATGAGATGTGTGTATAGTGGTTGGAGGTTAACGTGAGTATGTTTTCCTCTCAGTAATAATCCAGTTCTGCTTCAGAAATAACAGTTCGTTCACTTCATCCTAATTTCACCTGGCTTACTTTCAACCCTATCAAATAATCAGAAATTTAAAATTTGCCAAAGTGTTTTCAGTATTGGGATAAATATGAAAACACCTGTGACATTTTAAGCCATTTATTTTTGTTCTGTGTTTTTGCTTTTGTGGGTATTTTCTTTCCCCAATCACAGCAAATTACATCCCTATATAAACATCTCACTAGCATACCAGTTACAGGGTCATCCAAGCCGAAATGTCTGTGTTGGGCTTGCTGACAAAAAGAAGGGCACACCACTTGGCAACAAATACTTCTCAAAGTTCACCAAGTCTTCTACATAAATGTGTATGTGTGTATATATATATATATATATTGGGGTGTGTGCGGGGGGCTGGTGGTTTTTGCTGTGTCCTTTTTTCAAAGTTCTGGAAATCATTTTCCTTATACTCCAACAATAATGAAAACCACTTGTTTGTAGCAAGGTCTGCACTGTTGCATAGGAGGCTCGCCTGGAATTCACTGGCTCAGGGTTGAGATGAGCTCACAGCAAAGACGGGGAGGTGAGCACAAGGCAGCACGCAGGCCAAATGCCCACTAGCAGGCAAGCAGGGCAGCCTGTGCCATAACGAACATGGCATGTTTAGGTGGCTGAGCAGCCTGGGCAAAAACCCCTGGTATTCACAGTTTTCTCATGTACAAAAGCAGTTCTCAAGGCTTTCATGCTCCAGCTGCTCTGCTGCAGAGTGTACCACCTCTAGGAGATGATAGGATGAACTAATGCACCACCTTGACTTGGGCCTGCTTCAGGGGAATTCAGCTCTTAAGAGTAGCTGGGACTGCTCTTGCCCACAGCAGTGCAAATCTGTAATTACTCAGAGTCCAGTAATCAAACCAGAGTATTTCCCTTGCCATGTCCATAAGCCTACTTCACATTTGTGTTGGCATGTGGCAGTATGCAGTCCTAAGGGCTCAGTCCAGTGGTATGCCACATACCAATGACCAGGAGCTGTATGTCCTCAGCTCCTCTTGTGGGGAAGGACCATCCCTTTCACCTGGTGTGTTCAGGACCACACACAGACACCTTATTTCAGGAGTGGGCATAAAAGCTGTTGTACCTGGGCAATTTGGACTCAATCTGAACAGTAACTTGTGTGTGGAAGAGTTATTTCATGCACTGTGGTAATTGATAGCTTCAGTTCATTACAATACAACTGTGGAGAACTAATTTGGACAGAACCTTGGACAGGGTGTCATGTCTTCATTGCAAATAGTTCAGTGGATGAGAGAGTCGCCTGTTGGAGTACTGTGGAGAGTTGTGTTTTCCCTCTTCCAGGGATATTGCCCCTGTGTTCAGTTGCAGCCGAGATTGATTTCAGAGGAAAAAGTCAGTAGCAAATGAAAAGGTGGCAGTCTGCTCATCACAGCTTCCCTGGCCACATCCATAGAAATGTGTGATTGCCCTTACATGCAACAAATGGAAAGTTGGTCTAAAATACTACTGGTTAATTCTTCTCTGAGTTGGTCCCCTGGCTCTCTCTGCCTTAAGAAGAATGAATCTCACCACTTGTGCCAGCTCTGTCAAATCTGGCAGCAGATTCAAATCTTGGCAGAGAGGACATGGATTTGCTCTTCTTCAGATGGCACAATTTTGGAATGTGCTAAGTGATTAACACTGGACAAGATTGGGATCTGGAACCTTCTGGTGGCCCTCGTAGCAGTCAGATGCTTGCAGGGGCAATCAGAAAGCAATTTCACTGTTTCTGCTTCTATTTGCTGCAGTCACAAACTCCTAGTTGCATATGAGCATTTTTTTGTTGGATGGATGACAGAGGAGGAGATTGTACATTCAAAGGAGTATTTTAACAGGTCAGTTTTTCTGGTGGCACTGGAACGTGCTTTTCTAAGCGTGGAAGCTGCAGAGGTCAGAGGAGTCTCTTCCTGCTTTTGCAATAGCAGTAAGTTTCAGTTTACAAAACAGTTTCCCTGGGACTCGAACACAAGGCATTTTACCGCCTTGTTAGAGATAAGTTGTTTGGGAATGTCATGTTACACTTCTGTAGCAAAACAAAATCCTACCTTGTCTAAAACTAACCCTTTTTTATGAGAATTAATAATTATAAGAGACTTATAGCTGTAGAAAAAAAAAATCTAATTTCTTAAAATTCAAATTCCCTGTTTTGATATTTCTGGGGTAAAAAACTAGCTCAAAACTAAAACTATAGCTCAAAATCATTTTAACACTTGACTTAGTTATAAGAACCCTGAAACATGAAAAAAACCAATGTATTTTGAAGTGCTCAAAGCTAACAAAATAGAAGAAAGAATGGATAAATGTGATTTGGGTTTTCATTTTTTGTAAATATTAGATTTTTCTTTGGAACAATTCTCTCAAAGTCTTAACCATTTTTGCCCATGTAGGAGGATTGTTTCCAGTCCAGTTTGTTATGGATTCAGGAGTAAAGCTGTGTCTTCCACAATGGATAACCTTGCAAATACTTTTCAAGAAGGACAGGAAATCTGACCCAGTCTGTCTCTTAATGAAATTAGTCAAACCAGAGGCCTTTTCCACATGACATTATGGGTATCTGCTTTCTCTTTGATGCTTTCCAGGCAGCACTCATAAAGAAAAAGGTATGGTGCCTCTGAGCAGGGGGGTATGGAGAAGTTTGGGCTGGTCTGCTGTTGAACATGTGAGCATGTACATGGAGACTGGGGAAAATGAAAACTTGAGGTGGTTTGAGCTCCATGCCAGTCCTACCTCCACTGCTCTCTTCTAGTGTCCCTTTCCCCCTTCAGCCTGTTCTGAAATCCTGACCCTACAGGAAGGAACAAGAGACCTCCCTGTGACAATGGGAGGCCCATTTTATGCCACACTGAGGAGAGGGGTGGAAGAACTAAAGGTGTTTCCCTCCCATACCACAAAAGATGCCTACTGGTAAGGTAGAACATCTTTGTGATCTCTTGTGGTGGACATAAGGCTTTTCAAGTAGGCTGTAGTGCCAGTAGTGTCCCACATTAAAGGTTTTTTCCAGCACATCCAGGGTGACCAAGTGGTGCTGAAATCATTCACCTTCCTTGAACTCTGCTTGTCACAGTCACCAGTATTTTTGTCTGGTCTGTAGGGCTGCTGGCACCACTGGGAGATGGGGTGGTCAATAATTTGGATGAGATCCTGGCAGTGATGGTTTGTGGAAGGGGAGGGAAGTGATAGGCGTTGACCTTTCCTCTGCTTTCTCACCTCCTGTGGGGCTTTATTTCAAGAACTCTCCTCTTCGTGCCTTTGTTTGGTGGCTTATTTCTCTCTGTTTTCCTCCTTCAGAGTTTTATTTTTTACCATTTAACTCCCCTGCTTTTTGCTGCTTTTTTGAGAGCCAATAATGACAACAGTCACAGCCTAGGACTTCCCTGAGCAGTCCCTGCCTTGCTGCAGTTATGAGCTTTTTAGTTATTCCTTTGTTCTATACTGAAGTTTTTAGATTTCCAATCCAAATTTTTTGAGGAGCATGGCAGGAGAGCTGCTGGAGATGTCACAGGGAACATGATCTGGGAAGATGGCATGGACTGGACTGAAAGAGGCTTTATGTAATAATGCGCTGCAGCTTCCCCTGAAGCTTCAGGTGAGCAATCCACGCCCTTTCCTGAATCGAGGAAAATAGGCTGACCAAAGAGATCCTTTCTAGCAGATCAGTGTGCCTGCTGCTTGTTGATAAACATGCCTTATGTCAACCCAGTGCACAGTTTCCCTTGCCCTTGAGCCATTCTCCTGTTGCAGTAGCTGTTGTTGCCCTTCCTGCTGGGCATGAGAGTGTTCATCAAGGGGAAATGCCAGGGCAGGTTGTGGGAGAGGAAGCATATCCTGATGAAAAAGAAGAAACCAAGATTTTGCACAAGACTTCATCACAAAAAGCCCCTTAATCATCTTGCGTCACACTCCTGGTATCTTCTGTTTAATTCAAGGAAGTCCTTAACACTTACCATGTATTGCCATCAGCAAGAAAATGGTGCTTAAAACAAGTGCTGTGAGGGCCCCTAGAAACCTTGAGCTGATCTTCGGTGGCTTGACTCTGGAGCCAGCCAAGGCATAGTGGATCACCTCTTGAAGGCTGGCCATCCCCAGAATAGCCCCATAAGGTAAACCCAATGAGCAAATCGGCGTGGAATGGCTCCATGCTGCAAAATCTGTTTCATGTTGTTTTAAACTCGAAAGCTGGAAAATTCAGAGCCAGCACTAAATATTTGTTCCACTTTCAAAGCTGAGCATCAGGGAGCCATTCCTTTAATAGTGGATGTCTGTTCTCTGAGTCCAGATGTGCTTACAGCGTTGGTCTTGCCAGTGTTTTCCCTTCCTCATGCTTCTCACAGAAGTATGCATGCAGTTTTCTAGCCATCTATCTTTACCCTTCAAAGTTGTTGTGAGGAGTAGCAGCTGTTCCTTCTTTAATACAGGTGGCAATAACATTGTACAAATTGTTTTCAATCTTAATCACTAAAGCTTGCCACACAAGCGATCCTATTTCTTGCCAGAAGTGATAAATTGGACACAATTTTGGAGCAGATGAAATATTAGACAAAGTACATTAGTCAAAGACACTTCAGAGTATCAGTTACTTTCCCATGGTATGTAAGTAATAATTCAGTTCTTAAAACCTTCCACCTGGATTTGGGAAGTCACCTGAGCTACTGTTCCAAGCATTTAGCAGAGAGTCATTGTGAGGTAGCAGTGCTAACTGGTATGTAAATTGATAAATAGCATTGTGTTACCATTTATGTAACTAGAAACAGCAGCAGACTCCAGTCTGGAATTTGGGATACTGGTTTTTACTAGTCTGTTTTACTGGGCACAGGCTAGTATATCCCATGACTCACTGTCATTTTACACAGGCAGCTAATCTCAGATTACCACAGCTTTATCCCTTCTTTAAATAGTGCAAGCCGGGAAGACCCAGAGTAATGATGATGCCCAGAGATGTACCACGTAGAAACTGACATCTCCTGAAGGTCAGTTATCCCTTTCTTCCACTGCTGCCTTTGCATAGTGAATGCAACAGAAAGTTATCCTGCATGAACCAAAGGAATCAAGAGCTGAGATGCTTACAAAGGAGAGCTGTTTTTTTCCATAATGCTTCTGCCACTTTTATTTGCTTGAGTAAACACATTGCTCCTCTCAGGGAAAGAAGGTGCTGAAGGAAGGCAGTACTGTTATTCTCATTACTTGCTGGTCATGTGCACCTCCGCACTGGTGAAGGGGTCTATCAAATTGGTGTTTGGTTTAGGTGCTGCACAAAGTTTAACAAATGACATGGTTTGAACTGATGGAGTTGCATCACTTCAAGTAAACTCAGTGAGAGTAGATTCCACCTACACCTCTTACAGCAAGTTCTGTCTGCTGACTAAAATAAGAGCAAAGGTGAGCATTTTGAGAGCTTTAACTAGGTTTTCTATTTTAATTTTTTTTGAAAGCAACTGTGCTTATTATTATTATTATTTCTAACCCAACAGAGGAGACAATGTGTAAAGGAAATTAAAATGGCCAAGACAAAATCACTATTTTCACTACTGTAGTCTGAGCAAAATGTGTTCTCATTTATTGCACCTGACTTCATTATATTTTAGCACCAAGAACTGGAAAAGAATGAAGTCAGTTGTCAAGAGGTTAAAGCCCAGACCAGAAAGCTGGATCAAATAAGGAGAAGATGAGAAGGATGTCTCAAAAGCAGGTGGTAATCTGATAAATTCTAGGGCAAATCACAGGAAGACTGACAATGGAGTTGAAGTTAGTAAGGGGTTAGAAGAAGATGACACAATTCATGGTAATCAATACAATTTTATGAAAACTGTCTTGTCACATAATTGCAAAGTAATTCTTTTGAATGCTACCTGTTGTTTGGTTGGTAGAGGTAATGGTTTATAAGTAGAGGTAATCTACTTAAACATACCTCTACTGAAATTCCTATGAGGCATATTATTTTGTTCTATATGATGTTCTGAGTAAAAACCAAAGCTATAAATATATAAGACTAATTAAAGACATTAAATGATTTGCAATATGGCTAATGGTCACACTTGCTCAGGTGATTATAAATGAGGAGGCATTCAGAATCAATGTTCCTGACAGATATACCAAAGGCTCATTCTTAGGCTCAGGGCTATTCAGTTGCTTGTTTTTTAACATGAGAGCACATGTCATATTTCACTAGGCAAAGACAATGATGCAACCATCGATGAAGGAATAAAGGCTAATGTCAAGGACAGAAGCGTTCTTCAGGGTCTTCTGAATTATCTGGTAAACTAATCTCATTAAAAAAACAACAAAAAACAACAAAAACCAAACAAAAAAAAACAAACAAACAAAAAAAAAACAAACAAAAAACCCATGTATTTAAATCTTCAGCTAAATTCAAGGTACTCACAGGCCAAAATCTTACTTTTAGAGCCATGCCATTTGACCGGGAGATTGTATTTTGGAAACCAGTGACTCAGGCTTCTTGATAACAAGCTAAACACGTGCTCCCTGTGTGATATAATATACCTGAAAGCAAATGCTACTGTCTCTGATTAGAGCAGATTGCTGAGTAAAGGTCAAGGAGGTGGTATTTCCATGTGTACAGCATTAATGAGACCATTACTGAAACACTGAGCCTGGTGTTTATGCTTTTAAAAGGTTGTTGACAGATGGGCAGAGAACAGAGAATGGTTGAGCAGCACAGGCATAGGTTGAATTGGCCGTCTAAAGAAAGACAAAAGAAGCTAAATGAATTAATTTTGTCAAAGATGAGATTTTATATTCTTCCACTAGCACCTGAAAGTAAAGAGATGACTAATAATCGAAAACTATCTCTGGATATAGCTAGGTGGTTAGGTGCTGAAGGTGGGATAATTTAGATTAGGAAAGAGGCAACTGAATATTTATGGCAGCTTGCACATGGCTTTCACATGTGATATAGCATCAGAATATAAATGACATAGAATACAGTATTAGGCAAACTGTGCAAAAATATGTTAAAGATGAAGAGGTAACAGAAGTATGTATATACGTAGGACAGTCTAGATCAGGATGAAATTCTTGGTCTACTCTGGAATCTGAATCATAGTTTTAGGACAGCAGGAACCTGTCAGTGACTGAAAATACTGGCTTGTATGCATCTGAAGTAAGAACCACTCTCACCAACATTCCTCCATAGGTGCAGTAGGAACAGAAATGTCAAGCATTTGGCTGCACTTGGATGCAAGAGAAGGCATTTTTATGTTAGGTAGCATATGCAGCCTGAAAATCTATTCCTTGATAACTTAAGGGACTGAAAGGAGTAGGCTAGCAGGCACACCAATCTTCGTTACATGGTTTATATCAAGTAAGTACACTCTGAAGAGTGATGTGTGGTGGGGGTAAAGTAGGAGTGAGGGGCAGAGGGCCACTGATTTCTCAGATAGGGAGACCGGAGTTGAATGAGAGAGGCATAGAGGGTCATTACTCAATTCAGAGATAACCAGCTTTCTCATAAATGATCTGTCTCCACCACCACAGAGGTCCGCATGGGCAATTTATGAATCTTGTCTGGTATGCGTGAGCTGCCATGGTGCACTCAAATGTGTGTGTGAGTATCCATCCTATAGGTGAGTGCTTTGAACCTAAATAACCCTGCTTAAGGTGCCATCAGCCAGTAATAAGTGCTTGCAGCACAAATACACTCAAAAAGCCTCCTGATTGCATCTGTAAGGCCTCCCTCGTGCTTCCAGCACTAACACTGCAGAGCAAGGCTTTTTGCACAGGCAGTGAGTAACACATCTCATGTTTGTTTGATGTACTTTGCCTTCTTGGGAGCGTGGAAGAACCTTTGCTTTGCACTGTTGTGTAGCTCAGATTAATTTCCCAAACGGAACAAAACTTACAAGCTGGAGAAGGGCTTCTGGTGTTAGCATGACTGTGTCTACACTGGGGCCATCGCTATGATAAAAATATTTGTTGGGGTGATTTTTGAAACATATTTGTTTTCAATAGCTGTTTGTTTCATAGCTATTGTAGAACCAAAGTATAGAGTAGATTTAAAGGGCTGGAGCTCTACATACCTTCCTTTCATATCAATGATGCTGCCCACATGTTTGTTCTGCTTCATGGGACAGATTTAGAAAAGCTTGTTTTGATAAACTGTTTGCTTGCTTGGTTTGGCATTCCCGAACATCATGTCAGCTTTCCACAGAACTGTCTCATTTGGGTTGGTTGGGGAATTCAGCCTGCTGCTCGGCAGCACACAGCCAGCAAGTACCGTGACTTAAGGAGGAGATAATTGCGTTTATATAATGTTTTTTCTGAGTAATTACACAACAATTGCGAAGCTACTTTCTGAAAGTGGGAAGAGAGGTTCTGACATGGATCTGAATTTTTTGCTGGGTGTTTGGGAGTTGAGGTGGTCACTAATGACGGTAATTGTAGTTCTTTCCTTGGGGGGGGGGGTTTT
>NDXB01019827.1:0-16808 GCA_002631895.1 Agapornis roseicollis | reverse complement strand
GGGGGGGGGGGGGTGTTTCTACATATGTGGGTTATCAGTGTATGTTTTTGTTGCAGCGCGAGCCACAGTTTCTTGTGTGGCTGCTGCCAGCTACTTATAGAGCAATTGTTAGGCAGTCTGCTCTCTATGATTCTATACCAGCATGAGGAGAGGGGGAAAACATGCAGGGAGAAGGCTAGACATAAGACCTGAATATTCAGGAACTGATCTGTATCAAATGATGTCTGAAGTACAAAAGGCAAGTGTCTTGGCTGTGTGGAGGACCTTTCTAGCTTGTGCTCTGTCTCCTGAACATCTCTCTCCTATTTTAATGGTTTCTCTCAGGAGCTACATTACGTAGGTACAGAGGTGGTGGGTGCCTGGAGGTGGCATAGGAAGAATGGAGTGATCAACCATTATAAAACTAAGTAAAATAAAATGGAAACATGAACAGTGGGGGCTGGAAACTGAGCAATACTGAAAAGGCAGTGAAGGCTGATAGGGTAGTCCACAGTCTAGTAAGCCAGTGTATTTGTGAAGAGAAAACAAGCAAGACTTGGGCACGTAGCATTTCTTCAGACCTGTACTTGGAAGCTTGTCTGTTTTCTTGATTTCAGTTTGCCTAATACAAACTATTGCTTCTCTGAGACCTGTTCAACATTTACATCATCATGCTACTGTGACTCTGCCTGTCACTAGAATGCTGACATGGAACTTGTTTTGCAGGGAATGCTAATGGTGGGTGGATGCTGATGGGATTCTAATTTGGACATCCTTTTATTTGCGAAGGCAAAAATACTGAAGGCTGAAGGAAAATAAGTGAAATGAAGATGAGAGGAAACCTCATTCTAATTTCCAACCTAAATGAATTACTGACCAGCATAAACACATTTTCAGGATGTGGGAACAACACTCCTTTGTCTTTGGTCACTCTCCCTTTTCTGCCTTGTTTCCCTATTGGGGGTGTTTTCAGGCAGCAATCAGACCCTCCTCCACCTTCACTCCACATAGGCTCAGCTCCTCAGCTTTCTGGGTTTTCACTGCAGCAGGTCCCAGCCAGCACAAGCTGATTGCTGCAGAGAGCAGTGGTCCAACCCTTCATCCCGCCCCCATCTGCTGCCTTCCTCTCTTCACCCTCCAATCTCTCTCCTTTCCCACGCTAGTATTTTTAACCCAGATCAGTGTCTCAATTCACTTCACCCTGTGGCCTCCTGCTTCTGCCAACAGAAACAAACTGAAATTAAGGTTAACCCCAACTTCTTTTGGCTCCTCACAGCACTTCTTACTCTGGGCAGTTCATCCTCACCTGCTGGAACCATATACCTTGGTAATATGGAAGATGGCACCAGCCTTTTCCACTGGTGCATTAGGACAGGCTCATATTGCCTTTGTTATGGACTTGGGAGGAAGCCCAACACAATGTACATAGGCTTCAGAGAAAAGGTAAGATGTGTTAGTGGAGTCGGCTATTTTTCTCCTCTGCCTTCCTCATGTTCTTCACTATGAAATTTCACCTACTCTCTTGTTATAGCCCTCAAGACTGCTCCACCCATAATAGTCAGGAAGGAAAATATATCCCAAATAAATAACTGTTACAATTGCAAAGTTGTGGGAATAAAACTCTAAATTGGAAAATGCATCAGAAATGTATTTCTGCATGGAGTTTGTACATTTTACTTTTGAATCTGACTGTGCTGACCTTGACAGGCTCCAAGCATAGTCCATCCCACACACACACACATTGAAGTCAGTGGGGGGTAGCATCTATCCCATCTAGCTTTACAGGTGTGCACTATATGCAGCTATATCTGGAGCAGACAGACTCCCTTTGTAGTCAGCGGAGAATAAATATGTTTTGGCACTAATCAGTCTGACCTATTTTAGCTTTCTGCCTAAGTAGGTGGACTTAAATCTTTTCATGGAGCGTAATTCGGTTGCCAGTAATGAGGTCAGGTTTGGATATCTACATCTTAAGTCAGCTGATGTGTACCCTCAAACTTTCCAGTTACTTCATTTGGCTCCAGACCAGGTCTTGGCAGATTGGCATTTAGTCATGACCACTCATGTAGTTACACTGATAACCTTTGAGTTCTTGCTTGAGAAGATCTTTAACTAAATGGATATGATGCTATTGGAGAAAAGACCCACAGGTTATTATAGTTTAACTGCCCTGTGGTCTCTTAAGAGCTACCCAGTGATAACTGACAATGTTTCTATACTTTTAATCACAAATGACAGTTTCCAGTATGAGAATCTCAGGATAATACAGGTAGGAAAGGAACCTCTTGAGTTCCCCAAGCCCAACCGCCTACTGAAAGCAGGTTCAGCTATGGAGTCAGCTCAGGTCACTCAGGGCTTTGTCCAGTTGGTCTTGAAAACCCCCAAGGCTGGTGTCTCTGGGCACTGCTGCTTGGGTGTCCTCATGGGGAAAATGACTTTCCTCATGCCAAGTCAGAAACGTCCCTGTTTCAATGTACGACCTTCGTATCTTGTTTTCAAAGTATAACCTTTGTGTGTTATCCTCCCACCATGCACCTCTGAAATGTCCAGCTCAGTCTTCATGATACCCTACTTGAAGGTACTGCAGAGCTGCTGATTAGAGAAGCCATTGCTTCTCTAAGCTGAATGAACTCTGGTCCATCAGCCTCTCTTCACAGGTTATGACCCATCTTCCAGCCATGACCCATCGTGGTGGCTCTACACTGAATTCACCCTAAGCTATTAGTGTCTTTCACATATTGCGTGTGTATGAGAGACCAAGCTCTGTGTCTACATGTGCTCCACTGAGCACAAAGGAAAGGGGAATAAATATCCCACAGTATCTGCTGCTGTGGTGAGGCACAGTGCTCTGCTACCTTTTATTGCTGCTAATGTGTACTGCTGGCACACTTAAGACCAGCTCTCTGCTGCAGCTCCCACATGCTTTGCAGCAGTCAGTTGCTCCCCAGCCTGTACTATTCAATTGGTAGGATTTTGGCCGAAGTTTTGTAGTGATTGAATTATGTTAAGAAGAAACAGTCACTCTTACTGGTAATTATGTTTAAGCCACGCATTTAGGATAGCTTCAAAATATCAAAAGGCCATTGGTATTTATTGAGAATGCTTCCCTAGAGCAAAATGCTGACTGGGATTCATTATTTAGCTAAATCCTGATACAAAATAGAAGTAAGAATTTGATGTAGGAACTCTCAACAGCTCACATAAAAAGAATAGTTAATTTTATTTCAGGGAGTTGCTGCTGTTCTTTGCACCATGAAATGCTGAGGTAGTCAGGCTGGTTGTGTTCAGGCTTTTTATTTTCTTTCCAGCACTTGGCGTGTTTTTGTGCACAATGGGCACTCACTGTTGCGTTCAACCTTGTGACTCCATTGCAAAAGAGAAAAGAGTTACATTCTCTGTTTAAAAGGGAGAAGCCATGGTGCAGAAACCCAGACACCTCTGACCTGGTTTTACATCTCAGAAAGTCAGACATGCAGTCCCAGGCTAGCAACCCACAGCCTTTCTAGAAAGGGAGAAACAGGTCCCTCCAGAGGTTCCTGGATTTCATTTCTTCCCTGCTTGTTTCAGGGTGAGAAATGACCTGTCTTCACAAACTCTGGCAGAACCTGAGCAGCCAGTCTAAATTATTAGTTTTTAACTGAGACCTGGGGCTAAAATCCTAGTTAAAGCTAAGCCTTGGCATTACCACTTAAGTGCTTCTCTCCCAGTCTAGTCTCAAAGAACTGTGAATGATGCTCAGTTTTCCTCCAAATTAAACAAAGCCTCCAGACCATGCCATGGAGATTGGGGGCTGAGGGAGATGGTTAAAAAGCTGTGCTTCTCCTCCTCCCTTGCTCCCACCTTTGGTAGAACATTTGCTCTTCATTGGTGTTGGCATGGGTTTGTTGCCACGGGAAGGCAAATGGAATTATACTTGATGTTTCTATTCCCATCTCCTTGCATCTGTGGATGATCCTGGCAATGGGGACAGAAACTGCCCTCTGCTCCTGTTGAAAAGTGATCTAACATACTTTGCTGGGGAAAATGTTGCCATTTGGCTGTCAGAGTGCTTGGAGGCATCCCAAATTATTTCAGTAGAAATGACATTAAAATGTCCCTAATTTTCTCCCCTATATCAGGATCTTAACAACTGATTTCTGTGACACAGCCATCACAGCTGAATTGCTCATTTTCCTCAACACCTCCACAGGCATCGAGATGAAAGCCTACTGCTAGTGAGTTCTTCTGGGAGATGGAAGGCTCTGGGTTTTGTTTTGTACAATTCTTGAGAGATAAGCTGAACTCACATTGAGGGGAAAAAAATCATCCATGTGTAAAGCAAAATGACAGCACCCTGGGACGTAAACACACCAGCTTTCTTTCCAGTCTGTGGGAATCCTGGCTGGGTTACACTGTTCACAAGTTTGACTAGGAGAGCACTTCAAACAAACAAACTTTGGGACTGAAAAGAAAATTTGATTGCTTTTTCCTAAGTATTGTAAACCTCTCTTGCCCAGCCTACTCCCAGCAGAGAGAAGTGCTAAGGGTCCCTGTCCATAGCTCTTTCTCAAAGGTGCCCTGGTGCTTTGGTTAGCAGAATCATGAGGAAACCTAAATGACAGCAGGTCTCAATTAAGATTTAGTTTGGAGGCTAAAAGCTATCCAGTGATTTAGTCTCAGGGATTAAGAAAAACAAAACCTTACCGATGGCTGGATAAAATTCACATTCCTTTCAATTGTGATCATCCTACATCAAGGAAATGTTTGAAATGTTGGCAGTCTCCTATGATATGCCTGCGAAAGTTATTATATTGCTTTAAGTAATATAAGAAAAAGGGACCAAGAGCTATAGCACAAATGTGTTATATAAATCTTCATTGGGATCACTGCTGTTTTTACAAAAATAGTTTGATTGATGTTGGGTCCCAGTGGGTAACCTTTAAAAAAGACCACATCAAATGGAGGGGCAGAGCTGCAGCTCTCCACCCCCATGCTGGCTCTTCTCCTCACCAGAGTGCCTCTAGACAGCTATGTCATCTGTAGCCATAAAATAAATTGAAGAATGTCTGTCTCACTAAAGGCAAAAAAGAAGCCCTTTCTCATCTCTGTTGAAGAGGGCCACATCCCTAGCTGGGCTGCAAAGTGAGCTGTGTACCTGCATGGGTACTTATATGGCCATAAAATCTCTGCCTCCATCACCTTGGATCAAGGGTCCTGGGTTGAAAGAGATGTTTCTGTGGGGCCTGGGCGTGGAGCAACAGGAGGCTAAGCTCTGCACCACCTTAAATTTGCTGTTTAATTAGTGTGGGAACTAATTCATGTCTATCAACAGCAAACTGCTAAAGCCAGAGGAAGAAGAAAGGTTGATTCTCAGAAGCACAGCTCTTCCTAGGAAATACCTGTGGGATAGCTCATTGTCAGTGATACTTCTTGCCCAGAATACTTAGGCTGCAGAGTTCAGCGCAGCACTTGAGGGTGTGCTGCTCACAAGACTGCTTGTCTGATATTTAAGCCAGGCTGCAGGGGATAAAACTCACCAATAGTGGTAGAACACCTACTTAAGCAGTTTCTTTCCCTTTTCTTCAACAATGGTTTGTTTGGTTGCAACTTAGAAAACGAACATCTTTTTTATACTGCTTTGTCTCAGAAAGGTGAATACAAACAATCAGTGCTGTCATTATACCAGAGTGTCTTATCTCTAGAAAGCCATATAAGAGTCATATAAGGCAAAATAAAGTCCTGCTGACATGTCCTATATGAGACACTTAGAGATGCTGACTGGCAAACTGCTCAGATGGAAATGACACTAGTGGAACAAACCATTACTTGAAAGGAGGTGAAGTATTAGTGAAATTAGATTTGTTTCCTTATGCCCTGGGAGGAAAGTTGGGGAGAGTGATGTGGGTATTTCATTGCCATCTACTCCCCTAAGGCCAAGTTCTTGCACTAGGCCATCATGTGTCTCAACACATCATGCGAAACGTGAGAAAAGGCATACTGGTGCCCAGGTAACCAAGACAGGCTACCTCAGCCTATGAATCATGGTAACAGAGATCATTTCTTACAGTTTAGATGGATTTGTAAAGTAAGATTCCTTTTCCCATCTTTAATTTTTACCATGACCACATGAACAAATATCCTCTCCTCAGATGTTTCAGTCCCTAGTACACCTTGTCACCCTCCAGAAGAGCTCTTTGGTCTCTCTCCAGTAGCAGACAACCAGTGGGAGGGATCCAACAGGTTTAGAAGCCACCTTAAAGAAGGGGTAAATGTCACAGTGCTTAGATCAGCTCCGGTTTAAGCATCCCTAAAGGCCAAAAAATCCTTTGAAGTTTTCCCTCCTCATGCTAAATGCATGGATGTTGTAGTCATTTCCGTAACAACAGCTAAGGTCCAGAAACCAAGATCAGGCTTTCTATGATAGATAAGTAGATGATCATCAATGGGCACTTATTTGGATGCCCTTTTGTTCAGGGAGCCCAGTGCAGTTCAGGCATATGACAGGAGGATGTTGGTGAGTAATTGGACAGAAGGAAGAATATGAATGTTCATCTGGGTTTGATTCCCTTTTGCTCCTTACCTCAGGGAATATGCAGTATCTTGTGAGTCTCTCCAGCAAGAATACAAAGTGGATCAATTATGGGGCATGTTTTCTGGCCTGCCATGTAGATGCAACCACAGAGTTTTAAATAAGAGGGTTTATAAAGGTTAATGGAAGATTATTAATTTTTACCCTATAATATACTGGCCTGACAGAATCCACTGGTTAGAAGATTCTGTTCTGTTTGGTTAGATCTCTTTTTTTTTCTGCTGACAGAGGAGAAATGTTGATTTGGTCTTAGGATGTCAGAGGGTCTGAGCACAGCTGACTACAGGCTTCAAACCAAGTAATGGCATGTATTATACCACTTGTTATACCACTCACAAGCAAAGAACAGTCTCTGTTTTTCAGGCTGTTCCCCAGATGCTGTTGAGTGTTTTAAGTATTTGGTATTCATGACATACTCTTTGGTTAGTATTTGATTCATTCAATTTGTTTTTCCACTGAGTGGCAAGAACAATACTTTCCAGTTTCAAGTCTTGAAAACACAACTTTAACATTTCTTTAAAAAGCTGATACTTGCTTAAAATATGCTGTGTCTGATAAAATGCCTGCCACTAATACTGTATGGTAGAGCATTTGGAGAATGCTTTCCTCTGTAAAGCAAATTTAAGTGAGAGAAAGGGAATGAATTAAAAAAAACCCAAGCAAACAGAAAATCCCTACCTGTAACCTCCTTTCAAAGATATTCTGAGTAGTTCTGGAATCATCTTAATTAGCACACATGGATTACTGGGGGCAACCTTGCCAGGAGCAGAGAAAGCCCAAAAATCTGTATGTAGGAAGATAGGCTAGATACACAGTTTAGTGCTTTAGGGGATTCCAGTGCAGAAATCAGTTACCCCTTCAAGTTTGTGCTTCAAGTTTGGGATACCATGCAAATTCAAATGTATGGTAAGTAGTAAGGAGAAAATTCACTCCTGGGGAACAGGCAGGCAGGACAAGTGGCAGAAGGAGTTCATGGGGACTGTTATGAGGGTGATGGAGAATGCTGTACCTTCTCCAAATTACTTCACCCTTCCTCATTCCCCTTCCCCCTTGAAACACCAGATTCCTCCTTCCTTATTTGCACTCGTTTCATCTCATCTGTCCCAGACCTGAATTTTGAATGCATCTGCTGCAAGGTGTTGTATCTCACCAACCTTCAAAGCTTGGTCCCAATGTGTTCATTTATCTCTGCTATCAGGGTAGGTTATCTTTCTAAGCCACTGTGAGCCCCTGGCTCTGAGGGAGAGTCAAAGCTCCTTCCAAGAGGCATTGTGGCTTGTCTGATGAAACACAAGTTGCTATTATCAGCCTTGTTTTGTTTCCTGAGAAGCAGACAAAAAAATTTCACATGCCAGACACTTAGCCTCAGCACAACACTCCCATTCCCATCCTCGGTTAAGCTTTGCCTACTGTTTATATGATGCTTCTACCAGCATAGGTAAGTTTTTTATCTGACCCTGTGAAGTAACATTGCTTCAGAGAAAGCCTCAGAACTGAGCTGGACTTTCTCTCTGTTACTTTCTGGCTTAGAGAGGGCTGTCATATCTTCAGCTGGTAGATACGGACTACAAGGTTGCTGCTGAGGGTTGCTTTTGGTGACATTTGGCCAGTACAGGCTTTCCTTGTCCTCCTGGCTGAATGTGAGCAGGTCTCAAGAAGAGAAGTAAGGGGAACTGTTCAGTGTAGGAGAAACAATAGTTCCCCTTTAAAAATTCACAGGGTGTTGCAAATTACTTAGCTGATTCTACTTTACAAGTGTTTTATCCCAGTCTATTTCTAAGCCCAGGAAATGATTCCTTCAGATAGGCCAAAAGATGGCAGAACAATTAATTTTCTGCTTACAACACACAATGTGACCCAGATCATTTCCTTTTGTCATATCCTACCACACCCTGAATGATGTATCTCAAGGAGGCTGGACTGCCTGTTGCAGGTCACTATGTAAGATTTCCTGAGTATTCATGCTTGGTTTCTGTACAATCACAGACCAGTGATGAACAGCTGCAGAAAGTGAGAGGGACGTGTACCACTAACACAGCTTTATGCTCATCATTAAAATATTGTTCACAGATGCTTTCTTGCCAAATATCCTTGCTTCTCAAATCAAATGCCACCAGCATGAGAAAACAGTTTGCCCACTACCACATACCAGCAAACTAACAATCATGTTATGTCCTTCTATCACTATGAATCTCCTAAACAAAGCAAAAAAAATCATGATGTAAATTCAACCATGTGAAAATCTATAGGCTGGAAAGCCTAGGAATAGACAGGAATGACTGAGGCAGATGTATGGTGAAATCTGCACTTGAAAACCATGATCTCTTATTGTTCTTAAACTCTATTTTAAAAGTATCTTTGAGCTTTCTCACATTCTAAATCTCTGTTTAGAGAATGACCAGTATATCCTTATGCATTCAGGACTGACTGAAGCAGATTTCACTCTATAGTCAACACTAAAAAGGAAATCAGAAACTTCCTGTCTGATAAATATAATTTAATTAAGAGCTAGCGGTCTGTTTGGTAATGCACCGCTTTGAGTAAGGATGGGTTTTCTCCAGAAGAGTTTATGTTTCCTCTCAGCACATGGCAAGTACATGGGTTTTGGCCCCTTCTCAAACAGGAATGGCAACTTGCAAACAAACTCACAGTTGCCAGCCAACTTCCTGATTTGCCTTTGGAAATGAGGCAGGGCTTCTCTGATTTCTCATAAAACTCATCCTTATGAAAGAACTTACCAGTATCCAAATGGTCAGAGGATGTGAATTGCAACGGTCATCACACAAAAATAGTATTTCAACAAAAAAAAACATGAGAGTGAAATCACAGTAAAACAGCAGCCTTTAACAAGCACAGAGTTCAAATTAAATGGTAGGGTTGTTAAAGAAAATCAAGATGGTCACTGCATATCTAAATGAAGAGGCACCAGACTGCAGGTTCTGCCTCAGCTATTAGACAGACACACCTCTCCAAAACACCAGCAGTTGCAATGGAGGGATTTTGCCATGCAGCACTTACCTTGCCTGAGATGCTGCTCCTAATGCCCTCCACCAACCATTCTCATCAGGTGTCTTGCATCCTTGGTAAGGTTAACATATCCCAAGGAAACCATGTCTGCCCACTGGCTCTTTAGGGAAACCTTGGTGATAGGAGTACATTTTTATTGCATCTCCTGTCTTACTTGTAAAAGACAGAAACCACAAATGTTTTTCTTCCGGTTTTAGTCATTTCCTCTCTGATTGGCAAAACTTGTTTTGACAGGATCTCAGCTGTTCAGGCTGAGTGCTTCAATAAGAGAACCCATAGGGAGAGTTCAGTGGTCATCTTGCAGGCAGCAAAGTCAGTGGAGCTATGCTGAATAATAATAACTTAACTTTAATATGATTGTTTACTTGGCAGTCCCAGTACTTGAGGATATTTCTAACCTTGTTTCAGTGCTAAAAAAAGAGCTTTGTAGCTCTGTAAGGTCAGACCATGGGCTTTGACCTTCCTGTGCTGCAGCTCAGTGGTCCTATGTGTGGTGAGATGGCTACTGACTTGCACAGCTCATCACCTCTGAGGACTGTGGCCATGGGCAGTAAGAAATGTGCTTTAGGACATTCACTTTCATCATCACAAACAACTAAGAAGCCAAGAGCCTGAGTTGCTTTTAAAAATGGATTTAAGGAATGGGGAGGGGGTACTATATCTGATTAAGGCAGTGCACTGAAAACCAAAGGGCTTGAGACCCTTTTCACAGCTCTGTCATAAAGTGTGGTCTCCAGTTAGATATTCTGGCACCCTTTTAATACCTTCTTGCTCCTCTTCTTGTCAGTATCATCTGCAGAGTCCCTTTGTGTCAGGATCGATTTTTGGCTTCTATTTATTTTGGTGCCATTAAAAAGTGCTTCCTTTTCCCCTGGCCTATACAATATATATATGGATTCATTTAAAGTGATCCTTAGTACAAACCTTGAGTAGTGACAGCAATAAAGAAAAAGGAGCTAGAGAGACTTGGCCCAAACTTCATGGGCGTCTACGTTTGCATCAGTGTGTATTAGTGAGCTTTTGGAGACAGCTTCCTTTTAGTTCTCCTGAAAATTCTTCGTTTCAGACAGATCTGTGTTTCTGGGATTGGGGTCTGACCCCACCAAACACTCCAGGAAGCCCTTTCCTCTTTCATTGGAACAAATATCTACTTTCAAGGAATCCCAAATGTAGAGATATTGAAACCTGGTACAAACAGTCTACCTTGGGTCTCCCTCTCATTTCAATGCACTGCGTTCATTTCTCTGCTGAGGGAACGAAGCTGTCTTGAAGCATCAGAAGATATCAAAAAGTAAAATTGTCCATTGAAATTCAACTGGGCTAGTGTCAAAATCATGTGAAACAATAAGTCTCACTGGGCTTAGGAGGGAGGCTGTAATAATTGCTCAGAATTGTGCTCAGGGCATTAGAGATTTGCTGGAAGATTCATGGCCCAGAAGGAGCCTTTTAAAGTAAATCTGGTCCCACATCTGGTTTGACATTGCACTGTGAAAGAAAGTACTATTTAAAGAGGTTTGTTTCTTGCCAGGAAGGCTGTAGCACAAAGGACTTGATATGTTTTTCACCCAGTGGAAACAGAATAGCTCAGGCTTCTGTTGGTTTGGATGCTGACTAAAGTGGTGGCTTGAAGAGGAAAGGCAACAGTGGCTACTGGGTGCTTTTCACAAAACTGGAAATACATGTCTTAAGTACTCATGTTGAGTGACACGCTGCTGGATTATGAAAGGGTAAGCAGAGTCCTTTCTGATGCATCTCAGTGCCAGGGTGGATTAAACACAGGAGCAGTTTGCATGGTACAGTGCAGACAGTGCACAGCAGCCCTGCCTGGATAGGGCTGCTGCTGTGCTTAGCATAGCTGCGACCAGTGGAGAGGGAAAATATAGCACAAGGCAAGCCATTGCAACTGGCCAGATAGATCCATTTCAGTTATGCTCAGGGTCCTGATGCATGTCCCACCTTTGGGATGCTTGCAGTCAAAAGAAATAATAAATTACTGAAAAAAGAGTGACTGAGATCAACTTCATAATTTGTAGTCAGCTTCAGTTTAAATTCCCTTTTTACTGCTTTCTAACTCAAAGCTTCTGAGGCATGACTTTCTCTCAGGGCAGATAGATTATTGCACTAAAATTTTTCTGTGATATTTTGTTTATCTGTGCTAAGGTTAGATTGCTCAATATGCACTTAAGTAAATACCATAAAACCCAAGATCTATCTTTAGCTACCCTGAAATAACGAAGTGTGTAACTAGCATTGCATGAACAAGAGCTTATTATACTGTTTCAGTATTTTTTAGTGTAGTAGGAAGAGGGCAGAGCAATAGAGAATATCTGGGAGTAAAGAGCTTGTCCTATTTCTTGGTACTATGAAAAGTAGCCAAGGCTGGCCCTGGGGCAACAGCAACCCTGACTCCACAGATGACTGAGTGCAGAGGCTGACGTGTGTATGTTGTTCTGGCAAGACAGGAGTGAGGAGGGTGGGTGAAAGTCCTGTTTTTGGGGAAGCATCATGGAAGAGTGTGTGCACAGTAGAGAAAATGGGAAAAATGTAGATGTGACATACGTTATGGTCTGCGGGTTGGTGATGGCTGGGAGGTGCTCATGGGCAAAGATTTGTTTAGGGTGGAACATCCTACATCTCTCCAGAGCTATATTTCTTGGCCAAAGCTGGTGTAGGTGCTAAGGGGAGCTTTAAAGGAAAGAATTGGTGTGGCAGCCTGAACATGCAATCTCCATGTTTGGTTTTTCTACACAGGGAAAGGAAGGATGTGAGTACACTATCTGTGTACTGGTTGATCATAAGATCACCCTGAGTCACTAGCATGCTTTTAAATAAAGGAAAAAGTGATCTCAACATGAATTGCCAGGAAGGGCATAGAAATGTCAACACTATATTATAATATAGCAACAAGATGTCATCTAGAAGACTGGCCACCTACTTCCAAGAAAAATCAATTCCTACTGGGGCAGATGCAGAGATCAGTATTTGGTTCATCATGTACATGATTAGGAGTTGATTTTTTGTTAAGGAAAGGTACTAAAAAGCCTGATGGTTTGTTTAGCTTAGAAAACAAAAGCTTCAATTGCTGTATATAAATACTTCAGCAAATACAGACCAGAAAAAGAGCTGTTTACCCCAGAGAGCTCTGACACAAGAACAGATAAACCCAAGTGTTCATGCCAGCCCTGAATGGAGACCTCTACCCTTGGGAGAAGCAAAGAAGGAGTATTAGTGTGATGAAACCAAACCTCATTTGAACGTACAGATGGAAAGGCATTGTATGACCTGGGATAGGGAAGCCCTTTCACGTTTTTTGGTGGTGCAAACAGAAACTTTTTAGCTGGTGGGCAGTTTAACATGGGAAGTATTTAAGACCTTCCCTCATGTTTCTAGTGCCTTGTACTTGCAGTTTTGTGTTCCTGTGCAAAGAGCTATAGAGTGCCATTATTCTGACTTACCTTTGCTTAGCGTTTATTTGGACAAGGGTAAAAGCCTGCATTGAGACTGAGCTATTGTTTCATATGGAGACCAGTTGTGAAGAAATTGAGAACCTCAATGAAAGGCTGTGTGAGGGCACTTGCAGCAGTTCTGTGGGTTGCGTGTCTTGTTTGTCTTTGCTGTTTATTACTCTGCTGTTTAAAATTAATGGGAGCTGTATGTATCTTGTAAATGAACATATAGGATCATTTCCAAAGTCTCTATTCATTTATTTCTCCCCCAAGTAAAAACTAATGAGATCTGCAGAAAACGTTCATTGTAAATAAACTCCCTGACAAATATTTGAATGTTTTGGTTTTCTTTTATAAGTTAGTTGTAAATATTTTTGTCATCATTCAATTGTTACCAGAAATAACCCAGTCCTGGAATTCACTCCCTGATAATATGTTACATCTTCCTGGAATAACTACATTCCAGAGGTCACATTCTGTGAATAGTTTTCCTAACTTAAATTACTAGCCAAACAGTCTGAAGGGTCCTATATGACTGCTATTGCGAAATCCAGCGTTCCTGGTAGCCATCTGCATTTAATCACTTCCAGGCAAAACAGTTATGTGCAGTGCTTTTGGACTCAAGTTTTTCTTTTGAGAGTGCATACCTGCAAGTATCTTCGTTATTCATATTTTATGTTCGTATGAAGGATGTTCATAGCTCCCATTCCAACAAAACACAGTGGGATACTGCTAATAATGCCCATTTTTCAGTGTCAAGTTATACTTTGGCAATAGCTTCAATATTATCACTGTGGTGCTATAAAGGAATGAGGATATACTTCTGGGCTTTGTTTAGAACAGAGCACTGCAGCATTGATGTATGTTCTCATTTCTGTAATGTTAAGAACTTCCAGGCTTGGTAAAAGTTGGAAATCAACTGAGAGTCTGGAAACAGCTCAGGTAACAAAAGGAACAGTTATTTCTTAATTCAGACTAATGTTACTACTATTCCTAGTGCAGGACTCAATTAGCAGGAAGAAGAAGGAGCAGTAAAAAGAAGTGGATGGGGAGCACAGATGAAGTGATATTCTTCAGGAGACATCAAGTGAATCTAAGAGAACTGTTTCACCTCATCTCTTCTGCATGGAAGAGATTTGACTTGCTAAAAGACAACTTTACAGGACTAAGAACCAAGCCCCCTTTCTCAGTTATGCTACCTAATTCCTGCAGCTCTCTGAAGTTAGTGGGGAAACTGGAAAGCAGAAAGGCATGTCTTTGGCACAGGGGTGAATGTGGCCTCTGAGAAAGGAGCACCAACAGAAAAGAATCAAGCAAAACAGGGCATTGCTAGTGGAAAAATACAAGAAATTTTTCCTGCAGTCTCCATGGCAAAAAAGTTTATTCCAAGATCAGAAGAAAGCAATTATCCCTATTTTCTTCCAGATAAAAAACCCTGAACAATTCCACTGCCATATAGCTTATTTTTTCTTCAAAGTATAGTACCTCATGAATGCACAAGCAGAAAAAAAGCTGATTCTGAACAGCCTACATAATATTTTTGTTTCCCTGTGAACAGCAAAATAGTTCTATGATCCATTTGATGAGAAAATAGGAAGGTAGAGGGTCCCTCTAGTACAAACGCTACTTTTTTTAACATTCTGCATGGAAAACAGTGAGTTGGGCAGCGTATCAAATCCTGCAGTATTTTGGCTGAACTTTTCTGAGTTTGGGAGCATATGGTTTGGGTTTCTTTTTGCCCAAATGGTAACATTTTTCTCTCTATTAGATGTACATGATGGATAATTTCATTTAACCAAACCCTTGATTTTTCCATAGGAAACCATTCACAGTGGAAAAAGGTTTTGTTTCAGCACAAAGAGCAGCCAACGGGCCGTGCAGCAGGAGGACCAGGTACCTAACACAGCCTCTGTCGCAGCAGCAGGGTTTATGGCAGGATATGTTTTCCTTGTAAGCTTTTATAACCTCGGCCATGTTTCTAACAGCAGGTAAGTAGCTACCAGAACTCAAACAGTTCTCTGATGACCATCATGTTCTTGAGGTTCTGCTTGACTGCAGCACAGCTTTATATAGCAATTTATTCCTGAATAGCTACAGAGATAAACCACATGGAACAGCACCCTCAGGGCCAGCACGACGCTGGCTCTGGGCCTGTGAGGCCCCCAGCTTCTCCTGTTGTATCCTGAGGTTGCTCTCTGTGGAAAGCCCAGGCCTGCCCTGCAGAGCTCAGTGGATTCGGTTACAGGGCAGCTGCTGCCAAACAGCTTTGTGGGTCTGCTTGGGAAACAGTCTGTGAACATCAAGTCTCAGCTGTTCTAGCTGAGGAGCAGCAAGGGGCCAGTGCTGCACTGTGCTCCCCAGGGAAGGCAACACGGACCAAGACCCAAGGGGACACACCTTGGTTGCAAGCTGAGGTTTACACTGAGCACTAGTATTGCAAGGCAACACACATCAGGCTCTCAGTACTCCCTTGAGGGCAGACAGGAGTTAAGCCGTCAAGTGGTGGGTATCCTCAGGATCCCAAGTACAGGGGTCTCAGGCATCTGTGTCCACTTGATGTGGTGTAGTTGGCTGAAACACCAGGCTATGCCTTGATGTGAGGACAGGTTTTCTGCTTGGTGGGCCAACATTCATTCATCTGAGAGTGGGCATTGTGCTTTCTCCCTCTGCTAATCATGGTGCAGAGGTGCAACATGATGAACAGCACTGCTAAACCTGCTGAGGCTTTGCACTGCCCAACACCATGGTTTGTTTTTTCAAGACTATATTGAGTGGTCACTCATCAGTATGTACTCAGTCCTCACCAGGGAAGGACACGCAGTGACATTTGACTATGATGGGTGTGCCAGACCCTGCTAAGTCAGCCAGAACCTGCAGTACAGTGTATATGCTGATTTTGCACTCATGGTGGCTTTGTAGTGATGGTAAGATCTGCCCTGGCATTAATCTTGCCTATGCAAGGGTAACCATCAACAATTTTTAACCAGCTTGAGCCAGCAGAATGAGTTTATACCACATTAGCTTTTGCATCACATGGTCACACGGTCTCACATGTGCACATGTACTGTTTCTCCTAAGATGATGCCCTGCCTGAAAAAAAGCAGAGAGCATGAGTTTGCCTGCTGGGGACTGAAGACCTTGTGCGGTCCTAGGAGTTCAGCCCTGGCTCTCCTTACAGTGTTCTCCTTTGCTTGCAGAGGCTAGTGATGCCTGGATCGAAGTGTGTTTACAAAGGATGAGAGAGGGCACAGGGAGCTTTTATTTAAGGAACCTTTCCAGAAGAAGCTGCCCATGAGACTGTTCCTTGGCTGTTCAATAACTCACATTGCAAGAGAGAGGGAGTACAATGATATTCTCCAGATTATGGAAAAGGACTTTCTGCGGTTTGAACTGGTGCAGAGAGGCCCCTCACAAAGAGTTCAGAACAAAACTAAAAATAGCTTCCTCCATTAATACCAAGGAAACACTTTCATTGCCAAGAAACTGCAATCCTATTTTTTATGCCCACTGATTTTAGAAAGCAGACTTATATGTCCCCTTGTGTTGGGCCTCTTTCTAAGTAAAGAGCATTAGGAAGATAAAGGTTGCTTTGTACTTTGTTTGAAGAGCTCTCAAATAGCAGCTGTATCAGATGTCATAAGATGATAATCTTATAAGATTATCATCTTATAAGATGATAATCTTATGACATTATGAAAAATCATGGCATTCAGGTGAAGTTCCCAACGACTGGAAAAAGTGAAATATAACCCCCATTTTCAAGAAGGAGAAAATGGATGACCCAGGGA